>CAUYSK010081596.1:0-13986 GCA_963575035.1 Avahi laniger
CTGGGACTACAGGCATGCGCCACCATGCCTGGCTAATTTTTTCTATATATTTTTAGCTGTCCAATTAATTTCTTTCTATTTTTGGTAGAGACGGGGTCTAGCTCTTGCTCAGGCTGGTCTTGAACTCCTGAGCTCAAACAATCCTCCCACCTCGACCTCCCAGAGTGCTAGGATTACAGGCGTGAGCCACCGCACCTGGCCTTTTTGAACTTTTTGAGCCATGTTTTTTAGCCTAACATGATCAATCTTGGAGGATGTTCCATGTGCTGATAAGAAGAATGAATATTCAATAGTTTTTGGGGAAAATGTTCTGTAAATGTCTGTTAGGCCCATTTGTTATAAAGTCCCATTTAAGTCCAGTGTTTATTTATTTTCTACTTGGATGATCTGTTCTATTCTGCCAGTGGGCTGTTGAAGTACCCAGCAATTATGATATTGCTGTTTATCTCTTTGCTTAGATCTAGTAGGGTTTGCTTTATGAATCTGGGTGCTCCTGTGTTAGGTGAAGTAAATATTTAATATTGTTATATCTGGTTATTGTAATATTGAATTGCTCCCTTTACCATTATATAATGACCATCTTTTTCTTTCTTAACTATTGTTGATTTAAAGTCATTTTTATTTGATATGAGAATGGCTATACCTGCTTTCTTTTGGTTTCCATGGATTGTTTTTTTTAATCCCTTCACCTTCAGTCTGTATGTATCCTGTGGGTTAGATGTGTCTTCTGGAGGTAGCTGATACTTAGGTTGTATTTTTTCATCCGTTCAACCAGCCTGTGTCTCTTGAGTGGGGCATTCAAACCGTTCACATTGATTGATAGAATTGATATGTGGGATATTGCCCTGTTCATCTTGTTGGGTAGTACCTTATTGCTTTGTTTGACCTTTTGTGCTATTGTTTTATATAAGCTCTGAACTTTAGCTTTTGAGTGGTTTTATACTGGTGGGGGTCTATTGTGTTGATATATGTACAGTGTTGTTCTGAGTATTTCCTGCAGAGCAGGTCTAGTCTTGACAAATTCCGTCAACGTTTGCTTGTCTGGAAAAATCTTTATTTTTCCTTTGTTAATGAAACTTAGTTTTGCCGGTTACAGACTTCTAGGCTGGCAGTTGTCTTCTTTAAGAAGACTGAAGATGGGGCCCAATCTCTTCTGGCTTGTAGTATCTCATTTGGGATTTCTGCAGTTAGCCTGATGGATTTTCCTTTGTAGGTTACTTCATATTTTCGCCTCATGGCTCAGAGAGTTTCTCTTTCATGTTGACTTTGGCCAGTCTAATGACTATGTGTCTTGGTGATTGCCTGTTTGCAATGAATCTCCCAGGTGTTTGTTGAGCTTCTTGTACCTGGATGTTTAAATCTCTAGCAAGACTGGGGAAATTTTCTTCAATTATTCCCTCAAATATGTTTTCCAACCCTTGTGCCTTTTCTTCTTCACCATCAGGGATGCCTAAGATTTTTATATTTGGCTGTTTTACAAAATCTCATATTTCTTGAAGGATTTTTCATTCCTCTTACTTTTCTGTTCTTCATTTTTGACTGACTGATTTTATTCAAAAGGATTGTCTTCAAGCTCTGAGATTCTTTCTTCTACCTGGTCTAGTCTATTCTTAAAACTTTCCGCTGTGTTTTGTATTTCCTTAAATGAATTTTTTTTATTTCCAGAAGTTCTATTTTTTTTAATATGTTGATCTCTTTAGTGAATTTTTCATTCATTTACTGAATTATTTTTCTGATTTCTTTGAGTTGGTTTTGCATTTTCTCTTGAATTTCATTACTCTTCCTTATAATCCATATTTGGAAATCTTTATCTGTTATTTTAATATTTTCATTTTGCTTCGTGTCCATTGCTAGAGAGCTGGCGTTCCATTTTGAGGGTGTCCTTTTGCTCTGATTTTTCATACTTCAGGAGCTCTTTTGCTGATTCCTTTTCACTTGGGAGAGCTGTCACTTTTTATTGTTGGATTTTCTTTTGTTTAGATGGGGCTTTTTTCCCCCTCTCACTTGTAGAGGAATGTCTGTAGCATATGTTGGGTAAGAACCTTTGGCTTTGCTTGTGGGTGCTTTGATGTTAATCTGGGTTCTGGAGGGATGCCTTGGTTATAGATATGCTCAGTGTGGTGGTTTTCTCCGTTGCTAGTTGTTTGCAGGCTGTAGCAGTGGTGAGCTATGTTTGTGGGCAGATTCCCTGTCTCTCTTTGATGAGGGAGGATGGAGGTCTTTGAAATTCTTCATCTTTTCCTATCCCTGTGTTCTTCTTAACAGCGTGAATTGTATTAGCACACCCAGTTTAATCTCTAAGACAGTAGGTGGTGCTTGTGGTTAAGAATCAATCACATCCTGCATGATTGGGTCAGTAAATGCTGTAAAGAGCATGCAAATTGACCTCCCTGGCAGTAGGTGGTACTTGCCAGAAAAAGCAAGCTGCGGTGTTGTTTTTGGGACCTGTGACCAGCTCTGGACCCTCAGGAGAAGCACCTGAATGCCCCAGGTGGATGGAGGAGCCCTGGGACTTCTAGGTGAGTCCTTCTCTGCCACAGCAGCGGTGGGGGGTGAGGGTGGGCGGGGCCGGGTTGGGTGAGTTTACTGTCAGTCTCCACAAAAGCTGGTAAAATAGCTGTTTCAGCAGGGGTCAAAGGTCTGCTCCCATCTTCTGGGAAAGCCACCAAGGCGGGGTTAAAATGGCTCCACCCAGCCAGAAAGCCTGCTTGTGGAGGTGGGGCCATTTGAGATTTGCAGTCTGGCTGTCAGGAGCTGGTTTCGCGCTTCTCCCTGCTCCCCTGCTCTGTGGTCTCCCCGCAGTGTCTGCCAGCAAGCAGGAGCTCAAACTAGCTGAGCTCCCCCATGACGGCTCTACAGGGTGGAAGCGTCCCTGCCCAGGATCCCCCTGTGGGCTGAGAGCATGGCTTTCCTGTGGGGGAGGCGTGCTCCTCCAGTGTGCTGTGGCTGGGACCCACACTGCACTCTCTTTTCAGTTCTGCCCACGGGGTCCCCCTCACCTCCCAAGATTAGTTCACAAATCTCTCCGTGCCCCTGAGCAACAGCTTCGAATCCTGGGAGTATGGGATCTGGCCTGTGGGCCTGTCCCTGGGTCTCCAAAGATCAATCCTTGACAGTGCCAGGGAGAAGCGTGCTGGTCCCGAGTTGCCTGTGGGGTGCTCAAGAAGGTTTGATGTCCCTCTGCTTTGGGGTGTGCCATCCTTTGATGGCGCAGCTGGGCAAGCAGCACCAGGGAGGGCCGGTGAGCAGGTCTGGGCACCTCTTAGTCCTCTGTAGGTCTTTAAGAGGAAAGGTTTTAGCCCCTCTCACTGTGGAAGCCCCATGTGGTGTGTGCACCAACAGAGAGCAGCAGCTCCTGAGAGCCCTGGCTCCGTTGTCTCTCTCAGCAGCCGAGGGCAAGGGAGGGGCAGGGAGGAAAAGAGTCTGGATGGAGGAGAGCTGGCACTCTGTCCTCTCTGCCCCTCTCTCCAGAAGGCAGCCCCCCTAGAATGTCCAGGCTCTGGGGTCACGCAGATCCCCCGGACACATCAGCCCCCTGTGGCTCCCGCAGTCTGGGCCAGAGGTGGGAAAGGTTTGTGGGGGAGTGAGAAAGATGAAAACCGGGGGCTGAAGCCCCCTGGGGAGGGCAAAGGGGCATGGCAGGTGGAGAAGCAATGTGGTGCCTGCCGCACGGCTGGGTCTGTGTGACAGGAAGCGCCCCAAGAGGGAGGGCAGGCTGGTGCTTTATCCTCAGGAAGCTTCCAGTTCCCTTTTGGGTTTGTGAGGGCAGAAGGGCTCTCCAGCAGCTCGGGAGTGTGCCGACCGCCAGCGATGTGAGGCAGGGAGAAACAAACCGCTCCACCTACCCTTTTGCTGGGCTCCAGTGCTCCCGGGGGATGTCCTCTGCTGATGTCTTGCTCCTTCTTGTTCTGCTCAGCAACTTCTTCCCGTGGAATCTTTTGTAGGTTCCGGCATTTTTCCCTTGGAATTACACCCGATCTATGATTGTTTTTCCTTTTTCATCTAAAACTTTTCCTTCTTTCTCAGATGATCTGGAAGCTGGTATGTCTAGTCAGCCGCCCTGTCTCTGCTTGGATGTTAAGTTTTATCAAATGTTTTTTCTGCATCTGCTGAGATCATCATACGGTTTTTGTCCTTGATTTTGTTTATGTGATGTATTCACATTTATTGATTTGTGTATGTTGAACCATCCTTGCATCCCTGCTTCGTGAATGCAGGAGGGTGCCCTGCGTGTGTCTGGAGAGGCAGAGGGTGGGGAAGAATCACCTACAGCTGTTGCTGCATTGCCTGTGCTTGTTGAGCTTGGTGGCCTCTCAGCAGCAGGCAGAATCTTGCTGCTGGTGGGTGGCAGAGGATGGTTACGAAGAAAGGAACAATATAAATATAATAAAAAATAGGGACTACAGAGGGTGCTCTGCCCCACAAGATCATACAGCATTTGGGGCTCTCAGTCACAGCCTTGGAGCTCCAGACAGAAGGTAGACTGTGCCAAGCCACCTGCTCTGTTTAAGAGACAGTGACATCTATAATAATCTTAGAAAGATTTCCACCAAGTATAATTAAAAATACATATGTAAGTTCATAATCACATAATTTGGCACATACACAGTGAAACCTCTAAGTCTACTAGATTATGAACTGTTTGAGGGAAAGATTGATGAAGGTTCATCGAATCCCTGGAGCCTGCAGAGCACCAAACGCAGTGAAGGCCCTTAGGAGCTACCGCTTGGTGGAAGAAATGAATCTGCAGCTTGGTATTTGAGAAGCCTGTCTTCCCTGTCTTCTCCATGGCACTGGCTACCCATGGTGGGAGGATTTAACTCTGTGGAAGGATCAGCTGGGGCAGGAGCCAGGAAGGAGCTGGGCTGGGTGCCAGAGCAGGCTGGGCAGCTAGAAGTGTGCTCTCGCCTGTGGTCGGAGAGAAGTTGCCTAGAACTCTGGAACTGGGCAGGATCTGCGGAGATCAGCAGTACCAGCGCTTCCTTCTAGCGCATGGAAATCCCAATTCTTCTTGAAGGTCTCCAAGGATAGGGAGCCACCATTCCTTCCTTTATGACTGGCCTCATCTCTCCGGCTTCACTGGGAGCACACTTCTCATTCTCTGGGCCTCTGGGAAAACATAAAGGAGAGCTCACCACCCTCAATGTCTCATCGACTTTATTTACTGCAAGGTCTTTTAAATACTTTAACTGAAGCTGGGTAAGATGCCCAATGTAGCCCTTAAAAATGAAGAAGTTTCAACTGGACAGGTAAATCAGGGCATTCTGAAAGCTCCATCACTTACCTTTAATTGTTCTGACCCCATTGAGATCATCAGCTCTAGGTGGCCCAGATGAAATACCCAAAATGCTCCAGAGGTGAGTGGAATATCGCCGTGAGGTGCTCAACTCAGCCAGCCACACCGGTGTGGAAGGTGAGCTGGTATCTGGACATCTGGGAAGTCCCAGGGTCACTGGGGATTAGGAAAAGGGCTCCAGTGCTGGGGACGCAGTGTCAATAGTGAGGTCTCCTGGGAAACCATATGGGTGATTGGTTAAACTCAGACCAGTGATTCAAGGATGGCAATAATTGCAACCAGTCATTAAGCTTTAGTGATAAAAATAGCTTTTTAAAAAAAGACTTCCACTTCCAATGTGCAAGGTATTCTGCTGAGCCCTTCATGCATATCATCTCATTTGATATTCTCACCAAACTATGAGTGGGCACTATTATTGTTCCTATTTTACAGGGAAGGAAATTGAGGTACATATTGGCTCGGTAACTTGCCAGGCGCTGTGTAAAAGACTCGATACCAGTGGTTATCAACTGGCAATGATTTTGCACCCCAGGGGGCGTTTGACAATGTCTGCAGACATGTTTGGTTCTCGTGTATGTCTGTGTGTGTGTGGGGGGGGTCCTAATGGCATCTAATAGATGGAGGCCAAGGATGCTGCTAAACATTCTGCAACACACGGAACAGCCATTCTCCCCCTCCAGCAAAGAATTTCCTAGCTCAAAAAGTCAATAGTGCCCAGGTTGAGAAACCCCACTCTATACAAGCTATCTAATTTAATTCTTACTACAACCTTGATGAGAAAATGGAAGCTCTCAGGGATGAAGTTACCCTCCTAAGGTCACACAACTGCTGGCAAGGCTGGGGTTTGAAGCTATGTGCATCTAATTCCCAAGCCAGTGCTCTTACCCACTCAGCTGGGTGGCTCCTAATGCATTGGTGCCCAATTTCGGGGATGGAGGAGGCTTGGGCTCGGGAAGTTGGATGCTGAAGCGCTGTTATGAAGATGTGAGCACCACAACGGGTGAGCTGTGATTCGGGCCTGTCGTGGCAGCACGATGGTAGGCATGGGGGAGTCGTGTTCCTGCTTGACACCAAAGGGAGGGAACATCGGCACTGAGCACCTTCTGACGGAGGAGGACACCACATAAGAAACTTGGAATGGATGTTGTTTGCATATTTTTTCATTCATTGATGCAGTGTTTTATTTTTGAGTACCAACGCTATGCTTGGTGCTGTGATATACAATGACGAAGGAGCCAGGCCAATTTCCTGCGCCTACGGGACATACATTCAAGCAGGGAAGATGGACAATAGGCCAACAAGCAAGCACGAGCTAAGCAGAGTTTGCGATCAGCACCTTGAAGAAAGTAAATAGAGTGCTGCGACAATGGATGGTGGATTGTTGGACATTTCATGGGGAGTCAGGGAGTTCTCCCTGAGCTGGGGCCGCGCGAGCCATGTGACGTCTGGGAAGGAGCCTGGAAAACCAATTTCAGGCAGCAGGAACAGCAAGGACAGAGATAGTATGTTAGGAATTAGCCCAGGGTGTTCTAGCAACAGGCAGCAGGATAATGTGCAGGGCTGTTCAGAGAGCCAGTCCCCGACGAGGTGAGGAGCTCACGTCAGCACGTACATGTATGCGTTGTTTCCTTCGCCGAGAAAGTCTGGCTACGAAGAAAATGTCAGTGGTCCCGAGCAGTGTGCTCAGTGATGTAGTTGACTGACACTCTTGCCCAAGTGCCTCATCTCGTCACAGACTGTCATATTTTGTGGAGGGTCGCTGGGCCGGAGCCACACCCTGAGTGATGCTGAAGGGGCAGAGGCTGTCGGTGGTCCCCTCAGATCCCCTCGGTCTGTCCTGGTCATGGCTTCCTGCACTTTTCTGCCTGAGAGTGTTCTCTAGCCCCTGATGGGGGCTCTGCCGGAGCTCTGGGAAGTTGTGTCCCCAGGATGATGCTCGACAGTGACGGTGGGGACCTGGTGGATAAACTCCCCAACATCCCTGGCCAGTGCTGGGGCGGCTCTGAGGCAGGTCCGCGCAGGGGCTTCCAGCTGAACGGAGCCAGCTGCCCACAGAGGCGATCTGCTTGCTGATGTCACATTATTGGCTTCCCTGTCCTCTGTTACGCTTTTCCCACGTCCTCACGATGCTTCCTGGGATCCTCTCCCAAATTATCGACCTGAACCCAATCCTCTCTCCAGGTCCACTTCCGGGAGAGCCCCACGAGGGCGTGGCTGGACTGTAAGGAGCGAAGGACGCCTGGTAGCAGTGGAGGTGAGAGCTGCGCGGGGCGGGGTCATGAGGGCCCTGTAGGCCATGGGAAGAAACGGGGACTTTATTCTAAGCATGTGGGAGCCACCAAAGGGTTTTAAGCAAGAGAGGGATACTCCATGATGCAACTCGTAACTTACAAGTTGCAACTTGTGGAACGGATTGGACAGGAGCAGAAGTAGAAGCGGGTGATGGGTTAGGGAGCTGCCCGCAGCAGTCGCGGGGAGAGCAGCTGGGTGCGGTACAGATGGAGGCGCGTGCAGGTAACTGAGTATATTTTGGAGGACGTGATGGTGGGTGGGCTGTGGGGGGCAAGGAGAGGAAGGAGTCAGAGATGACACCTTGATCTCTTGACTCCTGGTGTGGATTGAGGGAGCCGAGGGGTATTCTGCCGTGAAAGACACTCAGAAAGTGAACAGTTAGGAAGAGCATCTCTGCTTTGATAGCCCCTCAAATTTAACTCAGCTACGCTGGCTGAGCCAGGAGAACACTGTGTGCAGTGAATAAATATGAACCGCGGATATCCGGGTAGAATCTCCGAGAGGAGAGTAAAACCACCGTCACAGCCACAAGGAGAGGCCGTTCCCGTTACTTCACCAAGCACAGGGGCATTAAACTTAACAGGCTAAAAAATGAAGTGTGAGGCCAGCCCAGTGACCGTGACAGCTGCTGACAAGCTCACACCGAGGATGCCCTCAGAGTGAAATGAGGGACGCTGGAGAGGTAGGGTGGGGACATGGGGACAAGGCCCTGAGCTGCAGTAGCCAGGGGCTGCCAAACCGCCATCCTCGAGCCCTGGAAGGAAAGTGTGCGTTTCCCAAGATCCGGCTGCAAAGGGAGGGAGTGAAGAAGAGACACGGGGCCATGTTTTATTCAGAGTGTGACCTCTCTGGCTGGACATCTGGAACAAAACACAAACCAATGTACTGATGATTGTGGTTTTTTTCTTTTGGACCTCACCCCCGATACTGATGTTTTAACAAGCAGATCAAGACTACTTAAACACCCCGAATGAGGGTTTCCTAAAGAAGCAGACTTCTTGGATGGCCCCAGGGTTATAGGCTTTCACAGAGATGCCTGAAGTTAGCGTGGGCTGCCTCGAAGTGCAGCGAACATGTCACCACCGGGCAGGACGCGCATTCGGCAGCATCGTGAGAGGGGATTCGGACAGCGATCGTCTGGTTCCAGTCCTGAAATTCAGCTGTCTTAGCATTCCCCGTTGATGACACTTACAGCGTAACCAGTTTCTATACAACCTATGGCACTTGGATTTAACCACAAGTGTCTGTCTGTCTGTCTCTCCTTACCAAAACCAAATTCTGTTTAATCATAAAGCCCGAGCGCCCGTAAGCACTGTCCAAGGCAGGACACAGAGAGCATGAACACGTGCTCTAGAGTTAGCCCAATGGAGCTCAGATCCCAGCTCTGCCCCTCCTAGCTGTGCCGTCGTGGGCAAGTTCGTTAGGTGCTGTGTACTTCAGTTTCTGGATCCGTAAGTGGGGTTGTGCTGCATAGGCCTGCTGTGGGAGCAAGTGCACCAACGCACGGAAGGCCTCGGAGCAGCACCTGGTCCATCGTTAGGTCTCTGTGACAGTTGATGATTATGATTTTTGTGTCTGGGGTCCAAAAGTGCATGTTGAGGAGGGGCCTAGGGGAGCCTTAGCCAGGAAAGTGTCCCTACCTTGAGGAGTCCGTGTCCTTAGCTGTGGGGGTCCCCCAGATGAACTGTTAGATGGTGCCCTTGATTGCCCGTGACCCCACAGCTCAGTGACTGCGCGGTGAGTGCCACCCCTGCCCTGCTGACCTGCCTTCCCAGACACTCGGGAGCCTTCCAGCTATCTTGGGAAGGGTAGGGAGGGCTTTGAAAGTGACGTAAATATCTCCTTCTGTCACTGTACAAGTAACGTGTCCATTTTTTGAAGTTGCTACAAAAGAAATGTGTATTATTTATGGCAAATTAGAAAATCTAGAAAAGCAGAAAGAGGAAAGTAAAAACCACCTGTATCCCACCACCTAGAGGTAACCATGTGTGACAAGCACGTGAGACCAGCACTGTTTCCGTGGGACCGTCAGCCGCTGTACTTATTAGCACTGGCTGTGTGTTGTGTTAACAAACACTTTACCTGCGCTGGCCTCACTTATCCTCACATCCCCTGGTC
The DNA here is from genome assembly GCA_963575035.1 of Avahi laniger. NCBI lineage: Eukaryota > Metazoa > Chordata > Mammalia > Primates > Indriidae > Avahi > Avahi laniger. The sequence continues at coordinate 9,707 of CAUYSK010081596.1, forward strand.
AAGTGGGTATCATTTTTGTCATTTTATAGGTAGGAAGACTGAGACTCAGAGAGACGTGGCTGGCTTAAGGTCAAACACATTGTTCCTTCTCTTTTGTAAACTATTTTTTCTGTTTAACAATATATTATAAACATTTTCCCCACATAATTAAATATACTTCTACAACATGATTTAGACTTTTTAACATTTAACTTTATGAGTAGGTAAATAGATTCTCATGGTTAAAAATCTATAAAAGGGTTTGCATAAGCAGTGTTTCTTTCATTCCTGTCCGCCGTCTGACCAGCTCTCCCACCAGTAACTGGTTCATTTCTTGGGTCTCTTTCCACAGTCTTCTTATGATCATGTAAGGAAATATATATATCTATGTGTATGTATATATGTTTTTATTTTTCTGCAAAAGTTAGTACACTATAAACACTGTTCCCCACCTTATTTTTTCACTTAACAATGTATCAGGGAGAAATTTTAATATCAAGTATATAGAGAACTTTATTTCTTTTTACCACTTTACAATAATTTATTTTGTGAATATACCACAGTTTATTTAACCAGTTCACTATTGATGGACATTTGAATATTCTCCTCAAGATTTTGCCCTTTTGAATAATGCTGGGACGAATAGCGTCGCGGAGCCACTTCGCACTTCTGAAAGGCTGCGTGGCACTGCCGTTGCGTGACATGCTGCAACTCACTTAACCCATCCGCTGTGGGTGGGTGTTCAGGCTGTTCCTGGGCTCCCCTTATGATACATAACGCTGTGGTGAACATTCTTGCCCAGAAATCCTCCAGCTCACTTTCGATCCTTCTTTCGGAGAAACGCTATGAACATTTTAAAGACGTCTGATGCACACCGCCTACCTGCCTCCAAGAACAGCGGTGCCAATTGCCTGTGGTTGCATCTGAGAAGGCTGATGTCTGTGCCCCCAAAAGGACACTCTGGGGAGACAGCGTCTGGGTGTGGGTGGGAAGAAGGAGGACGGCGGCTCAAGCCACGGGCCAGGGGCAGCTGGAGCTGGAAAGCCCTTCAGACTTTTTGCCAAGACGGGAACCACACTCAGCGAGAGGAGCCTTGCCCGAGTCACGTGGGCTGGAGCTGAGCTTGAGTCTTGGGGCTCGTGAGTCATTGCCCAGGTCACATAGCTCAGTGATCAGGGGCATGAGCTCCGAACTCAGACCACCCGGTTTTGAATTCTCTTAGCTCTTTGGGAGCTGTGTGCTTCGGCACATCGTACCAGACCTCTCTGAGGCTCATATTGCTCATCTGTAAATTAGGACGTAGCATTTCATTGTTTTAAGGAATTAAAGTAGGTAATCTGGTATAGCACAGTGGCCAGCACATATTTATTGGACTTTCATTAAATATGTCTATCATCATTATTCTCATCAATTTATTCCTGATCTGAGTTGATCCAAATAAAGGTGAGCAGCGTGGGAGATAATTTCTAGGTACCCAGTCAAACTCAGGCTGCTGACGGATAAGTAGACTTTGATGGCTGGAGGGTTGTACTCATATTTCGAGAGTCCACACATTCTCCTGTAGGATTCTTCTCCAAGCCTTGCCATTCTAGAGGCAGAGGTCTCAGAGAAGAGCAGGCACAGAGGTAGTCTCTGTCTACCCCTTTCTTTTCTTCTGTTTTTATTGATACAAATATTTGTACATACTTATGGGGTACATTTAATATTTTGTTACACGCATAGATTGTATAATGATCAAGTCAGGGTATTTGGGATACACAACTTGGGGTACAGATCACTATAAGTATCTATTGTTTCTCTGTGTTGGGAAACCTTTCAATTTCTCTCTTCTAATTTTAAATATATAATATACGTTTGTTAACCATGGTCACCCTACTCTGCTATCAAACATTAGAACTTATTCCTTCTATTTGAGTGTATGTTCGTACCCACCGACCAGCCTCTCTTTATCCCCTCTCCCACTCACGCTCCCTTCCCAAGCTCCCCATTTCTTCTTTGCTTATCTCTGAGAAGCTTGGACCACTCTGACTGATGGGAGGTACACTATGCTTTGTGAAACCCCACAGGTCCTCTGGTAGCACAGGGCTCTCTCGCTGCTCGTATAACCTGGTCTGCGAATCATTCATTCATTCAGCAAATATTCGTTAAGGATCCACTATGTGTTTAGGTGGTAAGAACTTAATGTTGAATAGATAATTTGATTCTTGCTTAAATGAAGCGTAGCATATAGTGGGGGTATCAGTGAGCTATTGAATATAACAAACAGCTCTAACATTTCCATGCCATGCAGCAATAAGCACTGGTTTTGCTCCAGCATCTGTGGGTTGGCTAGGGGGCGGCTGATCCAGCTGGGTTCAGCGGGGCACTTCTAAGTTGCAGGTTGGGTCTTGGTCTGATCCACACGGCTCTCATGTTCCTGTGCCAGTGGACCAGCTGGGCAGGTACTTCTCTGGCTGATGGCAGATGCACAAAATGCCTCTGACATTCTAGGTTCAGAACTGGCACCCCGTCCTTTCCGCCCACGGTCCATTACGAAAGCAAGTCATGTGGCTGAGCCCACAGTCCGGAGTGGAGACTGCAAACCACAGGGCAGAGGGACAGGCCTGGGGAGGGATTGCGGATGGGGCCAGTATTTCAGTTCTCACAGAGGCAGACATAGTTCCACACACACGTAATTATAAACTATGACACACGCCACGAAGGGGAGTTCCTGAGTGTGACAGAGAAACCTGACCCGATCAGAAGCACCAGGGCGACTTTCCTGAGTAAGTGGTGTTTGGGGTGAGAGCTGAGGGATGACAGGGAACGACATCCAGGAAGAGGAAACATTACATTGGAAGTTCCTCCTTGGGAGAAGCACGTGCGGCTGCAGCGTTCTGAGCAGGGGAGAGGGGGTGAGACCCAGTCGGAGGAGTGGGCGGGGCCGTACCATTCGGGCCCACGAAGGCTCTGCCAAGGACTTTGATCTTAGTCTTAGCAGCAGCTCATGTCTTGAAAATGAAGAGTGTGTCTTCTTGTCACGGCGGTTCCTTTGCGAGGACTGCACTCACCCCTTGTCCTTGCGCAGGCTTGTCCATCCCTCGGCGTGCCTGGGCAACGTCACCTGCGTGAAGCATCTCGGCTGCTCCGGTGTTAGGGACTGAGTGCTTGTGCTCACCCCGAATTCGTGGGTTGAAATTCATAGCCTTCACGTGGTGGTGCAAGGAGGCGGGGCCTCTGGGAGGCGATTAGGTCTCGAGGATGGAGACCTCGTGAATGGGGTTCACGCCCCAATGAAAGGGGCTCCAGAGGACGTCTTGCCCTCTTTCCGCCAAATGAGGGTATGACTGGAAATCAGCAGTCTGTGGCCTGAAGACAGCCCTCCCCGGCACCCGACCTTACTGGCACCCTGACCTTGGACTTCCAACCAGCAAATTGTGAGAAATAAATTTCTGTTGTTTATCACCCGCCCGGTCTGCACAGGCATACTGCATTTTATCGGGCTTTGCTCTCTTGCACTTTACAGATGTTGCAGTTTTCACACATTGGAGGTCTGAGGCGACCCTCGTGTGCAGCGGGCAGGCCTGTAGGCGCCGTTTTCCCACAGCGCGTGCTCGCCGCGTGTCTCTGTGCCACACTTTGGTAACTCCTGCAGCATTTTAAGCTTTTTAGTTACTATTGTATCTGTTATGGTGACCTGTGATCGGTGATCTTTGATGTTACCATTGCGATTGTTTTGGGCACCGCGAACCTTGAACGTGTAAGGCAGCCGACGATGGCGTGTGTTGACTGCTCTGCCGACCGGCTGTTCTCCAGTCCCGGTCTCTGTCCCTGTCCTCAGGCCTCCCTATTCCCTGAGACACAACACTATTAAAATTAGGCCAGTTAATAACGCCACAATGGCCTCTAAGTGTTCAAACGAAAGAAAGAGTTGCTTGTCTCCCACTTTAAATCAAAAACTAGGAGTGATTATGCTTAGAAGCCATGTCGAAAGCCAAGATAGGCCGAAAGCTAGGCCTTTTGTGCCAGAAAGTTAGCCACGTTGTGGATGCAAAGGAAAAGTTCTTAAAGGAAATTGTAAGTGCTACTCCAGGGAACACAGGAATGAGAAGAAAGTGAAACAGCCTTATTGCCGATATGAAGAAAATGTTAGTGGTCTGGATGGGAGGTCAAACTGTTAGGGGAATTTCCGTGCTGATTCTGCTTAAAACCACAAAGCAGCAAGTAGACACTGACACCTGTCAGCCTTGCAAGCTAACCACAGAGCAGTTGAGCAAAGCTGAACAAAACTGCAAGCCTGTCATGATTACGATGTTTGTTAT
>CAUYSK010081601.1:0-23983 GCA_963575035.1 Avahi laniger
AGTGACAGGGAAGCTACAGGTTACAACAGATTTGTGAACTCAGCCAAGCACAGTGGTGGCAGGGCCTAGCTGCTACAAAGAAGACATGTTTTAGACAATACTCATGTGTATGGGCAAAAAACTCGAGGACTGTATTTGTGACTAATTGTATAACAGGTTATTTTAGTTTCTGTTCTGTGGAAAGGGTAAAGCATTCCAACAAAGGGTTTTAATGTAGATTTTTTTTTTTTGCACCCATACTGTTGATTGCTAAATGTAATAGTCTGATCATGACGCTGAATAAATGTGTCTTTTTTTTTAAAAAAAAAAAAAAAAAGAAGAAATGCATGTAAAGAATTTGGGTACTCAATAAATGGCAATATTCATTATGACCAATATTAGTAGTAGTAATAAAAATAGTCTGTCACCCTGCAATATAGCCCATTCTATCTCTAATTCAAACCTACACATTAAACTTTAATTTTATCTCCATAAATTTTACCTCCATTTTACCTCCATTTCCAACATTCTAGTCTTAGCAAATACCACATATGCTTATACCCAAAAGAGCAACAATGATTCTAAGTTTTTTTTTAACAATAGCAGAACTCTAAAAAGAATTTCCAGGGGTAATTTGGCAGAGATCTTTTTTCATTTTGTACCCCCAAATGGACAAAGAATAAATATGCTAAAAAAATTCAAACAAAGTGGGAAGGACATGTAGAATGAAATAAAATTTTATGAGGATCTTTGTATATATACATATATATTTTATCAGCTGAGTTTGTGATTCAGATCTTTGTATATTATGTGTTTTTAATATCTCAAAATTCTCCAGCCTATTTTCAGTACATCCCATCCTACTGTAAAGTGGGGAACACAACAGAAGAAACTATCTGCTTAGAAATAGAACCTATTGAAAACAAACACAGAAACAGAAGCTGACTTAGCTTAGTTCAAACAAAACAAAACAAAACAAAACAAAAAACCTCAAGTCCCAGCAGTTTGGAGTTGAAGGGGGAAGGGGTGGTGAGAAGTTCCAGCAGTTTGGAGTTGAAAGGGGAAGGGGTGGTGAGAAGAAGTCACGGGTGTGGGCTGGGGATTCTGTGCTGCATATTCATTAATTGAGCCGACAGTGACTGGAAGAGTATTCCACTAGAGGACTGCCAACTAATAAATGGGCAGGACATGAAAGCTGGCTCATGTGAACTTGGCATTGGGTGCCAATGAGAGGACACACAATGCAGCTCCAGCATACAGCCCTTGCTGGTAGCACTGAGTGACTTGGAGACCTTGACATTTCCAGATGTCCACCTGACTTCTTGCTGTGAACCATGTCACAACACACACAGCCTTAGCTACAGAAGAGAGGTGTTTCTCAGAAGCACAGTAAGATGCTGTGAGGAAACTTGAACTTTATTAATAACTTAAAGCACCTAAAATTTAAGAAACACCCTCTGCTGGTGTTTTATGTTAGATTAGCTTTCTCGTACATACAAGGTAAGGCTTTCAGTCTTTGTGATTTGAGCTACTCTTAATTTTTTTCTTCACAGTGATAGAAAATGACTTTCTCTCATTTCTCCACTCTGTTGGGTAAGGGGGAGAGGGGCGGGTAGGGAAGGGTAGATGGCAAATTTTCCAGGTTGGCTAGACCATTTAGTGAAGTAATTCTGGGCTACTGTCTTCCATGTCTGTTCTGCAGAATAGATGAATAGCAGCTAAAATATTATCTCAGCAAATTTGCATAAAATCTGTGAATTTACATAGTCCTCAGTGATAGCTCATATTCAAAATGAGACAGAGTGTGACTTTTAATGATTAGCTGTCAAGAATGCATGGAATTGAAATGATCCAGAGAGGTCCTACTCAAAGTGCTAAGTCTGCATTATAGACCTGGGGACCTGCTGCGGGTTTTCTGTCTCTGCAGACCTTTTTCCTTTTGTGATTTTTCATATAGACTTTGCTCAATACTTCTGCAGCTATTTCAGCGTCCAAAGAGAAATGCTGCCATGTTAATGTGCCACCTTTAAATGTACTTTTATCTCGTGGCTTTTCTTTCCAGTCAGGTGTTTTATAATAACAAACAGTAACAAAGGTTTTTTTTAATAACTTAAGATATTCAGTGCTTTTGTCTTCCTAGCGTCAGCAGTAACGTCAGAGGATTGTATCCAAGGAGCTAAATGTGCAGGACCCAGGGTCAGAGCAGCTGAATACACCAACCTCAGAAAACACAGACAATGAATTGCAAATGACACTCAAAACAAAACGAGAAAAAAAACCTTCACACAGAAAACTACAAAAGAACTCTACAGACACTGAATTGGCTTTCTGTACACACTGATCCTGCTTAACTGTGTGTGGTAACTAACCAAACGTTTCAGATACTCATAGCCACATATAAAGCCCTCTTTTTTTTTTTGTGGGGAGGGGAGTTATAAAAATAAAAATATTATTTCTTTCCTTCAAGTCTATTTTTATTTTTTTTTAAAAAAGCTTCACTAAGTGCAGATAGACGCAGCTCTTTCTGTTTCAATCTTCAAACACACTAAAGAGTGGCATTAGCGATGAAGTGATTAGTCTTCCGTTAATTCTGCTGAAGGTTCTACACAAAAGGTGTATTGTTTCAGCTGGGATTCACATCATGAAACAAAATGGTTTGGTAAACCCAATAGAAGTGATAGCCCTTTCATGACACACAGGGTTCTGTACTGTATATTTCAACTTGTTAGCAAGTCAGAGGCACAAGCGGGAAATCAGCCTACACTGCTGCCGAGGCTGAATGGGAAACACTAAACTGATGAGCCGCTGTTTAGATTTTCCCACTGGGAATTATTCGGAACTGTCCAGGCATTACATCATCCAGGTAAATGGTAGCAGGACAAAATGCTTTTTATATCTTTGTAGCTACCCAAAGGGTAATATAAAAACTTGAAAAGAAATACATATACTCTCTATCCACAACGAACGAAGAAATAGGATTCCTCAATTATCAAGCTATGGTCAGTTGCAGCTGGTTCTTAGTAACTGAGAAGCTGACTGCATTCTGGTTGTTGGCCAAAGGCAATACAAACACCTTCCCCTCTACATTTTTAGTTTCCTTATGAAGCTCCTTGTATCATACTTTAAATCAGAGATGGCAAGTCATATTGTTGTCATGGATATTTATGAAAAGCAAATTTATTAGATTTATTAAGATTTAAATGATTTTTTTAAACATTTCAAAAAAGGTTTATAAGCAAAACTTTTTATTTTTTTTTAGCCTGGTATCCTTTCTATATCACCTTCAACATAAAAGCCAAATTCCTCAATATATGGCACCACCCTAGCACACCTCTATACCCACACTGCCCTAGACAGCCGCACTAGACAGCCACACCACAGCACCAACATGTTCCCAGCCACGCTTGCTTACACTTCCATATCTTTAAAAAATACTGTCTTCCAAGACTCAGCTCAGTTCTATCCTTCAGAAACAATCTACTCTATCACTTTAAGTGATCTTCCTCTTCTAATTTCCTTAGATCTTGGCTGTTAGTCTATTACAGCATTTATCACACCAGATTGAATTACTGTTTTATTTGTTGGTCTCTCCTACTAGACTCTGAACTCCTTGAACAGAGGGGGGTCTGTCTCATCTCTGTATTTTTGGGCTCCAGCCCCATGTCTGGTCTACAATTATACTCAACAAATATTATAAATGGATGGATAACTAAATTAATAGATAGATGAGAGAGAAGATAAATAGAAAGGAGGAAGGAAAGTAACTCAGAGATTGGTGTGACATGAATTGGGTAAGTTTTAGAAGTTATAGTAGCAACTGTAAGGATATAACGGGTTCAAGGATTGTTACCCAGGCACTTATTTGGTACATCTTAATACACATTGTATACCTTAATCTCTGGTTTTTCTTCTTCTCTCCCCTTAACCGTGAGTTTTTCTGCTCTTTCTCTCATGGTTAACAACTTACATTTTATAGGGCTTTTCTCTTTATATTTACTCCCTCATAATTCTGTGACACTTATTATATGTCACTTTGTTTGGTCAAGAAAACAAGTTCAGAAAGGTTTTCTCCATTGTTGTTTAAACTTTAGGCATGACAGGGCACCTGAAAGCATTCCAGAGTTCCTCAGGTGTTCCCAACACCTGATGTGTCCAAACATGTAACAGTAGTTAAGTAAGAATAAGGAGACAAGACTTTTTTCCAAATATTTAGAACTAGGTTCAAGAAGGAACTCTTACCCATGGCTTGTTTCCCCATGGCACACTGGTATGTGTTTCTTGGAGACTGGTTATGATGAGGGTATGGGATCAGGCCAGCGCAAACACCGAGAAGAGTAAAGGGTTCAATCTCCAAGTGGGTGGTATCTCTATCAAGTTAATTAAGAATTAGACATCTTAGGCATCAAGTATTAAAATAAATGTCTCTTAAAGGGTATAAAAATATTACTCTCTAGGTCCCCCAGGGATTTATAGGACAATAAAATTTCGTGCTAGTAAAACTAGTAAAACAAAAACTTGCTTAAATAAAATATGATAAAACATAAGAACACATAACTGAATACTATATTGAACATATAGAAATATAATATCAACAATGGATGCACAGCCTGCTTCTCCTCATTCTTCCAACATTGTCAATGAGTAAGATGTATCACCATTTTAGAGAGAGGAATAAATCACCTTTAAGAATAGTTACTATAGGCCTATGGCGACCAATACCACAGCCACTGGGCTAATTGTAGCTATTGAGCACTTGAAATGTTAGGGTAGTGTGACTGAGGAATTGAATTTTGTATTTTACTTAATTTTAATTACTTTAAATTTTAAAATTTAAATTTAAATAACTCAGTTCATTTTTTTTTAGCATCCAAATTGAAATGTGTTGTATGTGCACACTAGATTTTGAAGACTTACAGTAGGAAATAAAAGTAACATATCTCAATATTTTGATATTGATTGTATGTTGACATGATAATATTCTGGATGTACTGGGCTAAATTAAAATATTATTAAAATTAATTTCACCTATTTCTTTTGACTTTTATAATGTGGCTACTAGAAAATTTGAAGTTATATAGGTGGTTTGCATTATATTTTATTGGACAGCTCTGCTATAGATAGTATTGGACACAAAGTAAGATTTTATCTAGTAGGTGTCAGAATCTTGATTACTTTCATAATATATTTCTGCAGAAAATTCAGTTTTTGGCTAAATAATAGAACTCAACTGTCTTAATAGGAAAGAGCAGCCAGATTATTTTTAGGACTTGGCTGAAGGTAATAGATACCACATCCAGGATCTGTGGTCTCCGTGAACACACTATTCCTTCCTCAAGTGTTTGTGAAATGTAACCTTAAAAATTTTCAGTGGTTTCCCCCTGGACAAAAGTGATTTCCAGGAAACCAGGTCCCAATCATCATGGAAATTTAGTTGCAATGTACCTGGTAAAAAAATCTCCCACTTACCCAGTTACCCATCTATTCTTTTTTTTTTTCCCAGTACACATATATTGAATTATGTCCCTAGTTTGGTGAGAAGGTGCTTTTCATGTAGCTCTTGGTTTGAAAAATATTCTCTTGACCTTATGATGCAGCAGAATCCAATCCTCTCAGATACTTTAAGCCTTTGTCATTAAGGAGGGAAAGGGGTCTAGGTTTTGTTTAGTTTTGTCTTTAAAGAACATCAGCTTACAGCTACATTTTATAGGCTAGAATAAAACACATTTTTATTTTAAATGTACTGTTTTGTTTAAATATTGGCCAAGTTGACATTCCCTGTAAAAACCACCTTTTCAGATGCAAAGATTGGGTTAAGTCAAAAAATGAAGAAGGGAAAAATCTGAGGTTTCTTTTTTCCTATTATTGTGACAACATATACAAGATCATACAGTATCTAATAATTACTCAAAGTCCAAACACTCTGGATTTTGATTTTAACAAAAAGAAAGGAAAACTATTTCCTTTAAAATCATAACCACCGTGAGTTTCTATCCTGAAAAGGAATTAGATTTCCTATTCACTGTACATAAAACACTTATATTTACTTCAAATTAAAACTATGTAACCTAAGTGAATTTGATGTATGGAATAGTTTGGTCATTGGGTAATGCTGAGAGTCATATTCATTTATAGCGATGAAAAAACATGAAAATTCCCTGTCTCATGAAGCTTCTGGTAGAGGGAGATTGACAATACACAGATAAATCAGTAAAATACAAATTTTACTGTATGGTAATGAGCACTAGAAAAATAAAGCAGTGAAGAGGGGTGGAAAGAGACAGGGGTTTCTATTTGGAATAGGGTGGTCAGGAACGACTCACGAGGTGACACCTGAGTGAGGATCTGGAGGAGGTGAAGCAGTGAGCCATGCAGGCGTATGTGTGAGAGAGTGTTCCAGGCAGAAAAGAGCCAGTGCAAAGGTGCCGAGACAAAAGCATGTCTGGACTGTTTGAAGAAGAGGTCAGTGTGGCTGAAACAGTGAATGAGGAGAGGCAGAAGAAGATGTCGCAGGTGTAAGCGCGGGTGGGCAGATCATGTAGGAACTTGAAGGCCTCTGTAAGGACTTCTGAGGGAAACGAAAGCTGCTAGGGGATTTTACATGAGTACTTTGCTCTATTAGAAACAGACTGTATGGGGACAAGTGCAGATACAGGCAGGAGTGAGCCTTTTGCAAGAATCCAGGCAAGCAACAGGAGTGGCCTGGAGTAGGATTGTAAATCAAGGCGGTGAAGAGTTCAGACTGTGGGTATATTTTTGAAGGCTCACTTGTCAAGCTATGGATTGATGTGGATGTGGATAGAGGAGCTGATGTTGAAACCGAGGTTTTTGGCTTGAGTAGCATGAAAGACAGAACCATCATTTATGGGTATACTACAAGATAGTTCTCTTTTATATTCAATCTTGAAATGAGGGGTATAAAACAGTACTTTGGTAGATTCATACCTTTAAGGACTAAAAATTCTGACTAAAAATCATTTCCTAGATTATAATAAAGCGGTATATTTCATCTGGCAGGAGAAAACAGAAATGTACTTGTTCTTAATTGAAGACATAAATAGTTATTAGGTGGTGGTATTAAACTCTATTTAACAATATAACTGCAAAAATGCCAATTTCAGGTAAGTGAAATCAGTCGCACGCATCAGACAGCACGTTATATAGATGCCCTCTAATGTATTCCAAATGGAACATAGATGCTTCTAAAAATATTATCATTCTAGAAGAAACATTGTGAACACATTAGCATTTCAAGTTTACATGCACACATAAGCTCAGAGGTATCTTTACAACATACTATTAATATGCAGGGAATTCTTGTGCTGACAATAAGAATTCAGATGCCCATTGACAAAATGATCTCTAGAAAAGATAAATACATCTTTACATAGCCTGATTTATTAGTTTAATTTCGGCAGGAATCAAGTGTTACACATCAGAGAAGCAATTCTTTTTAAAAAATATACACTAAGTGTATAAAAATATTAAAAAAATATACACTAAGTGTCACAAGAATAATCTAAAGATGACTTGTTAATAGCTTTGTAACACTCTTAATTGGGATAAATGATGGATTATGCTTTATGATAAAACAGTAAACTTCCAACAGTTTCTACTAAGAGTACATGATAGAAGAAATGAAGATTCCAATGACAAGAAAAGGTAGTTTCTATGGTTAAAATGGTTTTAATTGTGGTTGTTATGGATTCTACTTACTTATTAATTGTATGTTCATAGAGTGCAATGTTACAATCATTTTCTTCATTCACATCTAAATATTCAACCAGACTCTCATGTAAGAAATCTTCAAAATTCCTGGGAAAATATTGGTGAAAGAAACATTATTAAAAAACATTTTCTGCAGTACTTTATATAATAACAGAAGATACTGGCTTTCATTTAGGCCCAAAGCACCGGTTCTCTTCCAGAGAGTACCAATGCATTAGGATACCTGAAACATGTTATTCTTGGATCACAGAATAAATCACTCAAATAAAAACAGTAAAGTATGACTCTTATCAATCTGGTCCCTATTTCTAAAAAAAAAAAAATCTGACTTTAAAAATTCCATATGATGAAAAGACCCACAGCATCTATAGCAACATATTGCTGTAAGTCCTTTTCTTACTAGAAACACTTAACTGTGTACACTAATTTACACCAAGATTCTAAACCCTCATGATCTAAATTGATACATATTTTACAATGTCCAAGCAAATTCACATGGAGAATACGTTTTTAACAGGCTGGTATATTTGGTGGGGAGGAATTAAGAAACGAAAATTAAAATATACTTTTCTTAAATCATGTATGCATGTATTAAGGAGACTGATAAATTTTACTTTTGGCCATTTACCTGTATCCCTGGGCCAGCTCTTCCATATGCTTATTTGTGACTGCTGGCTTCTGTTTCTTGACAATTATGTAGGGTCTAGAATAAAAAAACAAATAAACAAAAAAAAAAAAAATCCCCCAACAAATTAATAGTAGTTCCAGGGAAGAATTACATCAAGTTAATTTACCATGGTGAAATGAGGGAAGAAGGAGATATAATCGAACTTATTTTTCAACTGCTTGAGGACACCAGGTATTTTTTGCATGTGTGAGCAGGGTGTAGGGGGCCTCTCTCTCACATATATAATACACACACATCCCTCCCACATATGCATGTGAGTATGTGTGCACACAGACATGCACACACACAGTCCTTCCCTCAAGCATCTTAGGAAACATTTAGTTTTGAATGAAAAGGCAACATGAAAATGATACCCAATAAAGTCTGGAAAGGAAACAAAACCTTTAATGTCATATTTTTAAAAACTGTAATGCATCATTCCAAAAGCATTTCCTGATTTCACATGGGGAATATTTGGTATATTACCCAGGGAGTGAGCAGGCAAAGAAGCACTGTTACCGAGGATAATCATGGCATTTTGTTCTGAGGGTCTGAGGAATACCAGATGTTTACAGTGGTTTGATTCAGGCTAAACATCACTGAGCTAGACTAGCAGGTTACTTAAAGCTACATATGACCCAAACATGTGGCTATAAGTACGCAGCAAATAAACCTTTCTAACTTCGTGATTTTTAGTGATATAATGGGTGTAAGGTAGAGAAAACATTCTGGTAGATTAACCTGTAACTGTCAGTGGTGACTTGCTTCTGAGGGCTTCACCACAGCGAGGAAACACCGACACAAAGGATGGCATGCAGCACTGAAACGTCAAGGGCTGTTGCTATTTGGATAAGCAGCTCTTATAGGGAGAAGCAAGTAACCACCAGACACTTGTGAGCTCTACCCTAAAGTCCAAATAACTATTTGAGGACTAATGAGCACTTTTAAACAGTTAAGAAGAGGAGCTGTACAATTATAAAAGGGGAACACAAGCTGTTGAAAAATGAACTGGGTAAGCTTTTCATGGAAATCAACAGTACCTCGAAATTCTGGCTCCCTCTTGGTAGGCAAGCAGAGCAACCCCGCTGTCTCATTCAAGGGCTGCAGTGCAGTTCAGGTTAAGACTCAAAAGTGAGGAAAAAACAGGTGGAGGAGAGGGAGAGGATTACATTTAGCTACCTCAGTTATCCTTACTTAATAAACTACTAATTCTTCCTGCCAGATCTGTTATGCCATTATAAAATTGCTTCCAAAAAAGAATTAGTTTTCTTTTAGAATATGTTATATTACACTGGATGTAACAAAAGAGAAAAATCCTAAAGAAGAATGACCTAGAAATTATCATTGTTTTTCCTGCCCCTACCTGGGCCATGTTGTTGTTATCAGCTATAAATAAGCACCTAATGTGCGCCTGGCACCTTACAAAGCACTTACAATACCTTGTATCAATCAGTTCTCAGGACAATTCTAGAGAGGCATTAATATTTACATTTTACAGCCAAGAAAACCAAGGCTCAGAGACTTAAGTAATATAGAGTCATATAAGTCAGTAAGTGGGAAGTGAAGATTCGAACACAGGCATATCATCAGCTAATCATTCTTTGGTTGCAAAGAAGAGAAATCAGTTCTGGCTAACTTAAGGAAAAATGAAATTCACTGGAGGCATTTAAGAATTTAGTGAAAGGACAAAAAGGTGAAATGCTCAGCCTCAGAAACACAAGAAACTACAGCAGTCCCAAGGATCCAGAAAACACGGAGTAATGGGCAGTCTCTGTGTGTGTCACCATCAGAATGAATCAACTCCAATCACTTCCCTCCCTTGATTCATTCTGCTTGGGATTCAAATTCTCTGATGAGAGTGTCTGACTGGCCTCTCCTGGGTCATATGCCCGGCCCTTGGCTGGGGAGGAGAGGGCATTAGACTGACCATCCCAAGAAGACTGCCAGTGCAGAGGGGCAATCTCCAGAGGAAAATGAGGTAATGAAATGAGAGGGAGAAAAAGATGCTGGGTGGACACAACAACAGCCCACTCTGCCAGCTATGACAGACTTCCGACTACTGCTAGCTCATTGTCTTGTGCTTTAACCCTACCCGAGGTCTACAGAGAACGACTATATGTTCAAATCACTATAGGTATCAAATAGCTGAATACAGTAAAGCAAGAGAAGGTGTACGGAACAAGGTAACGTCCCCAGTGATGTCCCTGCATATCCCCCTAAACCAGATACTATGTCACATTCATCTTTGAACTTCCAGCTTCTAGCCAGTACCTGTGCAGAATAAGCCCTTAATAAATACTTTCTTAATGAATAAAAGGGACTTTTCTACTGGGTCTAATGTTATTTAATTTCCTCATGCCTCCATGTTTTTATTCTTGCCTTTCTCCTCTCACCCTACATCCAAGTAACACAATCCTACTCATCCTTTTAAAGCTCATTTATAGGAAGAGAATACAGTGGGTAAAATCAGGATTGCTGGAGTCAAACAAATTCTAAGGACCTTCAAGTAAAAAACAGACTCCCCCGCTTTCTAGCTTTCAGTTAAGTTACTTAGCCTCACTGAACCTCAGTTCCTCATTCGTTAAATGAAAAGAATAACCCAGCCTCATAGGACTGAATGAAGTTAAAGCCTTACACAAATACTACATCCATTAAAATAATAACTAGCGGCTAGCATTAATTACCAGCATAGTTGATTGTTATTAGTAATTATTTGTGTCTCTCTGAACAGACTGAGCTCTCTGAGGGCAGAGACTGTCTCCCACTAATCTTTGAATCCTCAGTATCTAGGATTCATGAATATTCATGAAGTGTTTGCTAACGGAATTAAATTTATCATAACAATGAAAGAGGTTAAAGCAGCTTCAAAAATAAAAACAAGTTTATTTCTCTCAAAAATAAATATAAAGAGATGTTTAAAAATCCTTTTTAGTAACATATACCTGCACAGCCTTCCTCCATCAGAAGAAATATAGACACATCGATCTGTAAGATTTGTTGAGATGGAAACAAATTCATTGATATATCCTGCTCTTCGCATCAGCCGAAATGTATTCACTAGCTTTTTATGGTCTCGAATGACACCCAGGATGTTACCTAAGCAAAAAGAAGAAAGAATAGATCAGATAGAAATAAAAAATCTAATCTGGTTTAAAACATCCACCCAATAAAAATAATAAGCAAAACTGAGTAGTCATTTGAAAATACTGTTATTAACTGCAGCCAGCCCAAAAGGCTACAAGGAGGTAACACTAGAGTGATTAAGGGCAGAACCTGGAGTCTAGGGCCAGTCCTACCATGTGCTGTCTGAGTAATACTGGAAAAGCCGGCTTCATTTTCCTCACCTGTCAGCACAGTGCTGGGCGCATGAACTTGTGATCCAGACCACCTGAGTCTGAACAGTGGCTCTATCACTTCCACAGGGTGGTTGTGAAGATTAAACGAGATGATTTATGCAAATCACTTAGAACTCTGCCTCGCACCTAGTAACTGTTGTTATTAAACTGCTCTTGTTGTAATTACCATCTGTGAAATAAGGAAAATAAACTTTGCCACCCAGGGTCACTGTGAGGATTCAGAGGCACTGGGTGAAAGTGCAGAGCAAGAGCTCACTCAGTGTTAGCCTCTCGGAGTCACTGAATGAGGATGTCAGTTAACAGCCCGGCTGAGGTTCTGACCCGTCCTCATCAGCCCACACAGTAAAAGGTTAATGTCTCCCAGATTGGAAGGAAGTGGGGACGAGAAGAGACATATGAACTACATGGTCAGGGATAAACACATGCACATAGCTGAGAGGACAGGCACATAGACCATCAAATCAAAAGTAGATAGGACAAGGATACATTTGTTTCCAAGTCTCTGGAGGACTTTGAAGGAGGTGGGAACATATGTGTGAAAGAAGCAACTGGACTTTGAGCCAAAGAAAAGGAATTTTCTTGCCATAGGCCATTGACACATCAGTTATCAAATGGCTAAATACAGTCAACTCACTATAAGGATTGATTTGATTATTTTTGCAGAGTGACTCAGATATTCAACCTGTACTTAAAGATACCATGTTGAACCTTATTCCACTGTGGATATGCTAGCAGCTGGAAAAGGGCAGAAAGCAGCCACTCTCTACAGTGTTACCCTTAAGCTCTGACAGCTCTCTCCTCTCAGAACCTTGGATAACCCAGCCAAGAGAATAGCTATTTCTGTTATCACTTTTTCTACCTTTAAATAAAAGTCAACCTGAGCCCAGAATTAAAGTATATTTGTGCTTTAGATAAAAGGATAATAATGAATTCTTTCCCTCTTCCCACAGATTGTTTAAGATCAACATGTCTCTGTAATACACTTACCATTAAGAAAAACGAGAAACACATTTGGGTAAGAAAGTTCTTCCCCACATAATAAATTCACATCTTCTACTCCTAGGTTACTGGCTAGTTTTACGATGGGTCCATCTTCCATATCAGTTGTGATGTGTGTCATAAGGGCCAAGTTTTTAACCAAACCACATGCCTAAAAAACAAAAGATGGTCATTTCTAAGAATGAACATCAGTATCACAAAGGACAGTTTGTACCTGAAATTAGCTCACCACTTTGCTGGCAGCAATGCAAAGAAGTACACTTTGGCAATTCACATAAAAGCCTTTAAAATGTATATACCCTTTTCCCCAGAGGAATTTATTCTAAGGTAACAAGAAAGGATATAAAATAGATTTAGCCTCAGAAGTGCTTGGCACAGTACTATTTGTAATTGTAAATGTTGATGACATCATAAATGTCCAAAAAAAAACTGATTACATAAACAATTATTCCTAGACAATGGAACACCATTGTTGTTAATATGACATTGTATAAAATCAGTGAAGGAAAACATTAATAGATGCAGCTACATAAAAGTATAAAATTTCTGGCCTGAAATGAGAGACTATAAAATAATTAGCCAGAAGTCTAGAGTTTCTTGGTCATGAAAAGCAAAGAAAGACTGAAAAGCTGTTTCACATTAAAAGAGACAAGGAGATCAGACAACAAAAATCCATTTGTGATCCTGAATCAGAAAAAAGACATTAGTGGGACAACTGGCAAAATTTGAATAAGGTCTACAGATTATAGTATTGTTATCAATGTTAATTTCATGAAGTTGATAACTGTGCTATGGTTATGTAAGATGTTCACATTTGGAAAATCCAGGTGAAGGACTGTAGAAGATCTTTGAATTATTTTTGAAACTTTTCTGTATGTCTAAAATTATTTCAAGATGAGAAGGAAATAATTCTTTTTAAACTTCTATACAATCAAAAAAAATCCTAAAACAAAAATATCAACAAAGACAGAAGATAGCAAATAGAAAAAAAATATTTGAGATACATGTGACATGTAATGGCTGTATCTTCAATTGTTAAAAACCATCTACCATAATAATGCACAAAATAGCTACTTTATCGAAGTTAGCTGAAGCAACCTCTGGGGAATTTAGAGTTTCAAAGTTCAGGATGTATATATTATGCAAATTTGACAAACTGCATAATTTAAGTGTGAATTTCCATATGGTTCAAGATAAATTAGAGTTAATTTTTAAAAATCACAACTCTACATAGACTTCTATTTTTCACCTCTTCCAAGTCATAACAAATTCCTACACTTTGGAACCTACATCTTTTACTTGTCGTAACTTATTTAGTCATTCAGCATATGTTCATGGAGCCTCTACTTTGACTAAGGCCCTATGCTAGGAGCTTGAGAAACAACGGTGAACCTTCCTTAATCTGGAAGTTCACAATTTAGAAGGAACAGAATCAAGTGAAATTAACAGTGGTAACCAAAGGAGAAAGGGCCATGACACAGTAAGTTTGAGTGAGTGCTACAGAAGTAAACCTATTTAAATTCCTTGGTTTAGTATTTAGGTACTGCTTGTTTTTCCTGTATAAGTGAGTCAGAATCCACATTAGGTCTTAGACTATACACTACTAGTTGGCTGCAACTGAGTCTATGATGTCCTCCAAGCACAGCTAAAGAAAATAAGGAGCTGGGCTCTATGAACACTACTTGGGTTACAGGTTACACCTATAGCCAGGACTCAAGCATTACAAAAACGATCCATGCAAAACATTTGTACCCCCTTAATAATTTGAAATAAAAAAAAAAAAAGAAAAAGAAAATAAGGAGCTGCTCAAAATGAGCTCCTCCCTGAGTCTCAAAAGTGATGGGCCTCTCAATTTTCCTTCACATTCTTACCCGTCTTTGCATGGTTTAATTCTTAGGATAAACTAATCAGGAGAAATGTGGACTGTGTTTCTATTTAGGTAACACATTGAATCAAATGCTTCCACAGGTCATGGTTTTGGAATGATACTGATGTAGTCTTGACAAGCATGTCAATATTTCTCTGCTAGATAAATGGCAGACCAAAAAAAGAACATGGCCTGGGGTATAGGAACAGAAGCAGAATTTCCCCACCCCCATCCCAGTAGGTATTACTTCTGACACGCCCAGAGACTCCTTAGGTACCTTACCTCTCCTTCAGGAGTGTCCGAAGGACAAAGCATTCCCCACTGAGATGGCTGGAGAGAGCGAGGACCACTCACTTTTCTTGTTTTTTCAAACTGGGAGGATATTCTTGTCATCATGCCCAGGGCGGATATATATGACAAGCGAGACAGCACTTGAGTCACACCTTGGCGGTCCATTTTAAATCTCTTTAGAGACCAGTTTCCCTGTAGAAAGATGAAAGACATAAGACTATCCCTAACCCATTCACATGTTGCCTGATAGTGTGCAGTCACTCTGAGAAGTTCATCATAGGAACTGATTGCTTATAAAATTAGAGCCATGATATACATTCATAACTCAAAATGCCAAAATTAAAATTAAAATTTAGCCAGGTCATTCACTGAGGTTTTCTAAAACTATAACGAATATTAGCTATGTCTAGCAATCACCTCACAATGCTTTGCTGCATCAACTATATCACATCTGAGTGGTTGTCATCTGAGGAACTGAGTATATACTGAATAAGCCAGTTCAACCAGAGATTTCCACTAGAAGTAATAAGCTAACTGATAAAACACTAGCAATTTCTATACACATCTAAGGTAAAACTAGTTTGAAGCTCAAAGAGATAATTTCATGTTGCAACGTGCTATTATTTGGATGTCTTCCAAAGTTAGTCTTAAGCAGAGGAAAATATAGCAACAGAAAAATAACTCTGATAGCAGTTATTAGGGATAATGAATAAACTGTAGGCTTCTTAATGGAGCCTCAAGGAATCTAAAAATTGTATATATATTCATATTAAGAAATATATATTCTCTGTAGCTATCATGTCACTATTAAAATACATTTATATGAAATAAATCTTGAATATTACATTTATTTTATCTCCTATGCATTAAATATATTGTATTATTTAACATATATTATTTTATAATTGTATTAATTATATATACTAAATAGTATTCTCAAGGACAATTTAAAGATTAATGTTAGAAATTGTTAAAATTTAAATTCATGGTAATATGAATTAACAGCAGAAAATAGTATGCTTTGAAAAAGCAAAGTAGAAAATAAAATGTCAAAAAAAATGGTTAATTATCTTTCTAATTCCAAAGTGAAAAATTTCATCTGCAGTGGTTCTTCATTTCTCCTTTGAGAACCTGATGAAAGCTATGAATCTTCTTTTAAGAAAAATGCACACAGGGCCATGAACACAAAAGTTTACATTCAATTTCAGGAGAGGACTCATGGATCCTGGGTTAAAAATTCTTGTAGTAGAAAAATTGCTAGGGTTTCAGAAGATGATTAGGTGAATTGTTTGCATTATACTATGTGACTTTGGGGGAGCTCCTTCACAAATTAAAGTTTGATCATTATTACAGTGAAGATCTATCACTTCAGAACCCTGAGTTTTTGATAGCATGGGAAAGAGCTAAATTCTAGAAAGAAACTCTATTACAGGGCAAAGAAACAGAGCAAACATATATATCCCACAAATTAACTTCTTATATTGCTTATTCAGTTAACTCCTTTTATCCTTGGAATGAGAATGCGTCTAGTAAACTGACTTATGCCCAGAGAGTAAGAGTAAATAAGGTAAATAAGTATTCAGCACAGAGCTAAAGAAAGACAGCAGCTGTTGGCAAATAGGAAGTCGATGGGGAGTGAAGCCAAGATGTTCAGCAAGAGAATTTGTTCTAGTATTCTGCAGGACTATCACAAAAAGAAGAGAAACATACAAGAGATCTGAAACTACTGCGAGAAAAATTTATTTGGTGAAAACATTCTACTAATGGCAACACTTGCAGAATTTTAAAAGCTGATCTTTTTCTGGTTGTCTATAGATAGGGGCACACCTACAACAAAGCCCACAAATGATTTTTCTAATAAGCAGTCCTGTCAGGGAGCAGTGTCATTTAGGGGCAAAAGAACTACTCAAAACAGCTACTATGACCTGAAAATCATGGGTCAGAAAGCAAGAAAAAGCAATTATAACAGAAGTGTGCTCAAGTACTCTTTGAAGGTTTCTCTTCAAATATTCAGGGATCTACCTTCAGACAAATTTGGGCCACAAAAGTTTAATGTGCCTAAATAGGCACAATGGCCTGGTTCATTTCAAGTTTAGATGTAGCTATCATTGCAAGGGTTGCTCATAGAGACCCACTATAAATTTCTAAAGTCAAGTATTGAAGCAAATCTGCACTAATTCTTTCTTCGTTAAGGGATATTGACATCTTAGACTACACTATGCTTTTGTTGGGGCAAAATCCTATCCATAAAACTAATTTTTTGTCTGACATACAAAACGTGAACCAGACTTCATCAGATAGACCTATAGTTGTTATGCTTTAAGAAAGGGAGCAAAAACCTATCTGATAACCTTTTATGAATAGCCTCGGGCCCTGAATACACAGCAGCTGCTGAGGACTGAATTCACTGCTCATGTGAGGAATAGCTAGCTGATAGGCCTTTAAAGAATATAAACCTACTATGAAATGAAACGTTTTGTATTGTTTTAGACAAAAGTTGCAAATTAATAAACCTGCTTGAAATATGTCAATTTTACGATAGAAAAAAATGGGGAAAAGTATCGATTAAAAGAATAGCTATCAACAGTTAAACTAAAAGATTTTTCCTCTATGTGAGAGTATCTATTTTCTTATGGCTTCATATAACAAGAACTATAGTCTGGCAGGAAAGTTATAGTAACAAAATTCCTACAGGTGACATTTAAACTTTAGACTATTTTTCAAAGTAGAAAATTTGTAAACACTCTTTTAACTATATATATATATATATATATATATATCACCTGGATTCTCAAAGTATTTTAAGTTTCCATTCCACTGAATAGATTTACAAATAAATTGCAAAACTCTAAAAGAATCACTTAAGACTTACAGTAGAAATGGCATTCACCATGCCATTGGTAATCTGGTCTTGGCGCATGTGTTTCACAACATCAAACTGGGCTGCTCTTTGCTTAGGAATCACCTGGTCTGCAATCTTCTTCATTTCAGAATTAAATTTTTTGAACAAATCTTCAAAAAGAAGAGATAAAAGCTAAAAAAAAAAAAAAAAGAAAAAGAAAAGAAAAATATGTGATGATCTTTCAAAAAGCATTAGTAGGCTATTTTAATAAACTTTAGGTCTTGATTAAGGGTTTGGTAAAAAAAAAAGCAATATGAAGCAACTGCTTAAAACGGAAAAAATATAAATATTTTTAAAATTCAATAGATATGTACAAAATTTTCTATGTACTTAACACTATACTAGGTATTGGAAATGAGAGCAAAGATGATGACATAATCCCTGCATTCAAAGACATTAAATTTAGACCAGTTAGTTTCAGACTTTGAGATTTCAATGACCAGTGACGTAATTCTTAATTTTACAAATAAAGTTATATACTGAAAACAAAAAAAATTGGAGGGAGAAGAATTACCTTTAAAAAGTCTGATGACACCAAAGATGTGGTGCCATTTGAACTTTTCCTATATCATTGGTAAAAATGTAAATTGGTACAATCACTTAGAAAACAGTTTGCAATTATCAACCCATTCCTTATGCCCCAACAGTTCCTCTCCTAGGTATATCCAATACTGTAGTGGTTCTCAAGCTTTAGCATGCACAGTAATCATTCTGAGGGGCTTTTAAAACACAAATTGCTGGCCCACCCCTCCAGTTTCCAGTTTGGTAGATCTAGGGTGCAGCCCAAGAATTTGCATGTCTAATAAGTTCCCAGGAAATACCAGTGCTCCTCGTGGAAGGAGGGCACTTTGAGACTCAGTGTCCTACAGAAATTTGTGTTTAATTGCAGCAGGATACACATACAAGATATGTGTAGTGAAAGGACAGCCTTGCTAGAGAAACAACAGAAAAATTATTTAGTTTCTCAGGAAGGGCTAAGATCAATCATATGACCTGTCTTGCTAACAGACACTCTGCGGAGTTCTGTTTTCACAACATCTGAAAAGAGCTGAGCAGATAGAAAGGAAATGTAAATCCCTCTCTTTTTTATATTCACTGGACCCATTTGCTTTACAGCCTTGAAGAGTTCCTGGGCTCCAGCAGGGGTGTGAGCTTCAGGCCTCAGTTCCTGCCCCAAACCATATCTAAAGGGTAAGATCATTGACAAGATCTTTGACAAGATCTTTAACATCCCACAGCTGCTTCTGTTACCAGTCCCACATTAAGAAAAAAGAGAAGTGGATGCAGCAGTATCCAGCTAATTGGAATACAGTCATAAATCATCTTCGCCCCAGTTACAACCTCTAAATAAAAAGCCTGAGTAACTGGTCTTCTACGCCTAACACAGTCTTCCTCTTTCACTTCCGTGATGGCCCTTTTTCCATCTGGAAAAAGTAAAACAAACTTTTCCTTCTTTCTATCCTAATCTTTGTGTGAGAAATTTTTCTCCACCCACTGTGAGCTACTTGTAAGTTCACCACTCTTACATATAGTAGCATTATTTTTAACAGCTATAAACTGGAAATCATAGAAATAATATTTAGTTAGACAAACTGTGGCATACTCATATAATGAAACACTATAAACCTGCAGTCCCTGACCCCTGTGTGTGGCCTGTTAGGAACCAGACTGTACAGCAGGAGGTGAGCGGTAGGCAAGCCAGCAAAGTTTCATCTGTATTTACAGCTGCTCCCCATCACTTGCATCACCATCTGAGCTCCACTTCCTGTCAGATCAGCAGTGGCATTAGATTCTGCATTATGGTGAGTTGTATAATCATTTTATTCTATATTATAATGTAATAATAACAGAAATAAAGTGTACAATAAATGTAATGTGCTTGAATCATCCCAAAACTATGCACCACCACTCACCCACTCCAGTCCCTGGAAAAATTGTCTTCCATGAAACTGGTCCCTGGTAGCAAAAAGGTTGGGGACCACTGCTATAAAGTAATGAACATGAACAAAAAATAATTAACCACAAAATCATGGCTGGATCTTAAAAAAAAATCCTCAGCAAAAGAAACCAGGCATAAAAGAATATATATGGTATGATCCCATCTATATAAGGTTGAAAAACCAGCACAACTATGCTCTATTGTTTAGGGAGGTACAATTAGGTGGTAATATTTTTTAACATTTTTTAAAAAGCCAGGATGCAAATTCCACAAAAGATAAAATCAGTGAAAATTTCAAGGACTTCTTAAAGCCCAAATGTGCTACCACGAAAGTTTAGAATTCTTCAGAACCCCAGTAACAAGAGGAGTCTACACTAACTCACGAGTTCTTTTCTATGGAGTGCTCTCGAAAGGATAGAGTGAGGCAGAAGACCTGAGAAAGACTCCTTTGCTGAAACAAAGGCAACAAAACCATATCTACTTTCCTGGATTTTCTTGCTTATGAAGGAAAACCTTTAAGTCACTGGGGAAGTGTCAGGAAACCCTCCTGCCTAGCAAAGTCTCAGGAGGCAAAAGTAACCTGTACTCAGATGGGTAGAGACAAAAGCTGTCTGTCCCTGAGGGTAGAAGAGGAAATCCTTCCAGTTCTCCCAACAAACCTTGTACCTAGTAACAAGCAACAGTAGTCTATCACTGGAAGAGGGCCAGCAAGGAAAAGGTACAATGCCAGAGGGAAGAGGAGGGACAAGCAAAAACCATCTTTTCCTGGGGGAAACCTGCAGCACTCTGCACTGATACACAGCAGGGGCCAGATACCACAGGGAAGGGGCAGAAATGGAAAGCTTTCCTTTACAGAACTGGGAAAAAGGAGAGAATGTCCATTCCCATCACTCCTATTCAACATTGTACTGGAGGTACTATTCAGTTCAAGAGGGCAAGAAAAAGAAGTAACAGATAAATATTGGAAAGGAAGCAGTAAAACTGTCTTTATTTAAAAGACAACGTGTTTGTCCACATAGAAAATCCCAAAGAATTAAAAAAAAAAAAAACCCTACTAGAAACAGTGTGTTTAGCAAATTTGCAAGATACAAGGCCAATTAACAAAAAGCAACTGTATTTAAAACATTTCTGGGAGAAATTAAAGAAAATCTCAATAGGAGAAATGTATCATTTTCATGGACTGGAAGGCCACGTATTACTTAGATGCCAATTCTCCCCAGATTGACCTATAAATTTAAATGCAGTCCCAATCAAAAAGTTAGCAGGCTTTTATTTATTTATTTTTGTAAAAATGTAAAAGCTAATCCTAAATTTAAGTAAAAATGTCAAAATTGCTAAGTTTATGATGATACTCAGAAAGAAAAAAGACCTTCAATATTCACCTCTAGAGGAAATTAGAGTACTAAATCATTATTCTGCAAACTGGTTTTATAGAAAAGCATCTAGAGCAAGCACTTATCCTGCCTTTCTGATATAAATTATGTTTCAGGGAAACCAAAGAGATAATGATGAAAAGTATTCTTTATAAAAAGATTCTAGCTAATAAATGTATTAAAATGAAAATATTAGAATATCACTATCTTGCATGCTCTAATGAAGTAATGCATAAAGGATATGATCATCATCAGATGCTAAATAAAACCATCAGGAGAAAAGCTAATGGGGAACTTCACAACGGATGAATCAGGGCCCCAAACACCTAAACCCATTAAGGTCATGTAGTTTCTGTCTTACCCACAGGAAACACTCTGGAGTCCTGAGCCACCAAGATGCAACAACACTGGAACGGTCAGGTCCTGCTTGAGTCTAACTTTCCAGCCCTCCCTACCATCCTCTAGCAGAATTCCACCAACAGACCTTCGTCAATAACACATCAAACAGAAGAATCAAATAGCCAAGTTCTGCCTGGATTCCTGACCCACAAAATTGTGAGGTATGTGTAATAAAATGCCAGCTGTTTTAAGCCACTGTTTTGGGATAACACAGCAACAGATAACCAGAATACCAACATTAAGTTCACAAAAAGGCAAAACTAAATAGATGGTTTACTACAAATAAAGAGCTGGGAGACTTCTTCAATAATAAAATATAATGGATATCACAAATACTTAATACCCCTATAAAATTAATTGTATTAATTTCTTTCCCTTTGTAAGTAACTTTTTTCTTTACAGAGGAAGGAAAAAAAAGCTCAATATATTTGTGATCTAAGTTAACGAACAACACATTAAAGTAATATGGAAGGGGGCATATTATTTATACTAATTATTTCCTTAAAGAGGAATTCTGAGATTCAGGGAAAAGTGTTTTAAGTTTAAAAGTTCTCCGAATTCCACACTGACTATATTCCTGCATGTTTATAACTGACAGGTAGTTTTTTGACTCATAATGAAGAAGATACTGAAATCAAATGATTCTTCTCCTCCAGCTAGTACTGAAGAAAGAACTTCCTAAGTGGGATTTGATTTTATGCTTTTCTCGCTTAAGTTAAACAAACACGTCCTTCTACTTTTCTACTAAAATCAACTTCTTTGCAGATATGAATACCTGGATCTTGGACTTGAATTTAACATGTCAGAAGTGTTCTAAAAACCAAACCTCCTCCTCTGAGAGCTTAATCCTTTCTTACAGTCAGACCCAGCAATTTCACTCATGGAAAGAAAAAATACGGGAATGGAAGCAGGTGCAGAGGGGTGAGAGGGGATGAAGAAACCCATTCCAGCAACTTCCTGTGGCAACTGGCAAAAGGAACTTGAACAAGCACCCTCAACAGAATAAAAAATGCCCTTAACCTAAACCACAAAGGCTCAGCTCTATTTTAATTAGTCCCTTATACTTAGACATTTTTGTCTCAAATTATGACAAAATTTTTTTGAATCTCCGTTGAATTTATTGTAGCCCCTAATTCAAACACAGGGAAATGTCATTGGTACTGAACAGGTAAAAAGTAAGAGCACAGTCAACAGAAATACTGCCTCATGAATAAATTTCTCTATCCCTAAATTTTCAGTTTAAGAGAAATAATGTCTAGTTCACAGAGCAGTGAGAAGCCACAAGGCCAAGCCACACAATAAACCACGTTATTTAGGTCAAGAGTAAAATGACTAAAAGGGATGGAATGCTGGTGATAATATTCAACACCTTCATTGGTAGCATGAGGCCTTTCAGCCTGTTTAAGACAGGAGCACTAAAGAGGAGATCACATTTAAGGAAAAAATGCTGACAGCTCATCAATTGATTTTCAATGAAAATGCTAAAAAAAAATTAATAAAGTAGTTAAGCTGTTGAAATACAGTTTCACCAATTAGCTTAATGTCAGAGAATTCTAATTAGGCGTCTTGAGATTGCTATTTAGTGTTTAAGCCTTCAGAGTGCCAAATTCTCCTTTTCACACAAACTGGTTGCAAAATTAAAGACATTAGGCTGCCTTAATTACATTATCAGAACAGCTGGGATTAGGCAATCTCTGAAGTCAAGACGGCATTCTTTTGTCACAGGGTGGAAATCCCTGGCTTTCCAGGGTGCCGGATTTTGGTGCCATTCCATATCTCACCCATACAAAGCAAGCAGCATTAGAAACAAAAAATTTGCAGACAAAGAATAGAGAAATGCTCAGCAAATAATGAACACATTACCGAAAAAGAAAAGGTAGGTGAAAAGATTAAGCCTGAAATCGGTAGGTTTTGCTAACACCTCTACTGGCGGCTGGCCTGCCAACTCTCCGGTGGCAGTAAGACTGAAGGAAAGCTCTGTGAACTTGCTTGGCCAGTGGAGACAACTCTGTTATCTAAAGCTGAAGCACATTTATACTCCCTTATCCCAAGGGGTGTGAAATTAGCAGCTATTGTTTTTACACATTTTTGCCAACACAATGCCTTTTATGTCTTTACGTTGTTTATAAAACTGTGTTTTCTTGCACATGGGAACCCTTTTTATAATTCTAATTTTTTAAGCAACAGGATTGGCTCTCCTTCCCCCTTCCCTACTCCATTCCTTATTCCTCTAAACAACCAATGTTTTTTTTTTTTTGAGACAGACTCTTACTCTGTTGCCTGGGCTAGAGTGCCGTGGCATCAGCCTAGCTCACAGCAACCTCAAATTTCTGGGCTCAAGCAATCCTCCTGCCTCAGCCTCCCAAGTAGCTGGGACTACAGGCACATGCCACCATGCTCGGCTAATTTTTTTCTATATATTTTTAGCTGTCCAGTTAATTTCTTTCTATTTTTGGTAGAGACGGGGTCTCGCTCTTGCTCAGGCT
>CAUYSK010081605.1:0-84741 GCA_963575035.1 Avahi laniger
ACCAGAGGCTGAGAAAAATACTGGTTCAACAGTCTTTATTCCCCCAGACTGTAGAAGGAGTGCACTGATTATGTTTATTTTAGGGGAACTTTGGGTTGTCATTTGTATTTTTTTTAGATTGCCAATTTTAGTAACTTCATACTAAATATTCATTCCGAAATGGATTTGAAATAGATTTTTAAAACACATTTATATAATCTAGCAAACTACAAAATATGAGTACCAGTTCTTATGATAAAACTGGCTGGGGATAAACGTATGTTTTTTGTATACCCATACTTATAAATTGAAGAGTGAGTTTACCTTACATATTCATATGGAATGCTATTTTTATTGCATATATTAGATAGATTTTTATTTTTGCCTTAAATAGGATATGTGTTTTTGAAGTCTTCTATAAATTATGAACCAGATTCTTTTTAAGGTCTTAAATACAGATACTCCTCAACTTACAATGGGGTTACATCCCGATAAATCCATTGTTAAGTCAAAAATATCAGGTCATAGCCCCATCTTAAGTCGAGGAGCGTACTGAACGCATAACCCTTTCACACCATCAGAAAGTCGAAAAATCATAAGTGCAACCATCGTTAAGTCGAGGAGCGTCTGTACTTTTTTTTCCTGAAATGAATTTAAATGTGAAGTAAAGCTTGATATTTAAAGGAATCCTGAAATGAACCCTTTTGCAAACTGAAGAGCACTTCCGTATTATGCTTCCTAATTTGACGGTCTTACATATTTGATTAGTTATCCATCGAGTTTCATGAAATTGATGAAAACTGTCTATGCACACTCGCACATCTACACACATTTGAAAAATTTTCTTCTCAAATAATTCACCATTTCTGATTCTTGAAAATGAATATCTGATGCAGATATAGACTTAAATCGTCAGGTGATTTTTTTGTTGTTGTTTACACACTTGGACATTTCAAACAAAAAATCCAATATGGTGAGGATATTTACTGTCACAAAGCAGATGTGGACACAGCTGATATTTAGCCTGTAGTCTCCTCAACATTTTTGCTCACTTGTTTTATGTAGGCCATGTGACGTTAGTACCTGACCTGGTTTAGAAGGGGTGCAAGGTGGCCTGCCCTCCTGGGCTGCAAAGAGATCTCTCCAAAGCCAGAGGAGAGGGCCTCTAGGTGGAGCCTACAGTGGAATCACCTGCCAAATGCTGCTAGCTGTGAGCATCCTTGCTGAGGCTCCACATCCCTCCTGGGCCACCAGCAGGTCACACAAACATTGTCATTTTCTGGGTGGCCTGTCTTGGGGGACACTGAGAGATTGCAGTCAAGGGCTCCAGTCCTGAATATCCGAGGCAGCATAGACTACCATCACCATGGTTGACGTGCCATCAAGTGCTGGGGCACAAAGAATCCAGGAAGATTTATCATGCACTTCCGAGCCATTTGGTTCTCCATGAAGGTCCGGTCACCATGGGCAGGCTTCTTGGGATAATCTTTTCATCTTTGGCCTGGAGATGTCGAAGACCTCCATTGTATAGATCATGAGAGGGTAACGTGGTTCTAGGAAGAGGAAGGGCAGAACAGGACATCTGTTCACCAAAGGACGCGTTAATTGCATGGTTTGTACCATGAAGTCTAAGCCCACTCCCAACTAGTCTGTGTCCTTGTCAGATGAAATGTGGTATTTAGACAAATTGACTTTAATCAATCTGGAAGTAAACTAGAATAGAAGGTTTTTCAGAAGTAATTATTATCTTGAATCATAGATTTTCTACTTTATTGGATTACATTCATTTCTGACACTTATTAAGTTCCTACAGCATGAAAGACATTATCTTGGGAACTGACACAGTCATCTCATTTAAGCTGCTAGTGAGTACACTCATACTCTTTTTCTAAAACAAGTTGCGTCATTTTGAACATATGATTTGTGAAATTGGATGTTTGAAGTTCTGTGTTTTCCTCCTTCTTCCCTCGGCTGATACACTGAAATTTCCCATTTGATTTTTAACAAGCCCACTCAGCATATGATAAAAATAATTTTGAAAGATAAGTCCTGTAGTATATGCCCCACTTTTAGAATCATTTTTTAAAAATGTAGAAGCCATAGTATAACATTTCTGAACAACTGGAACTGATTATTTCTGAGGAATTAGCAGAGAGGTAATGTGCCTTCATTTAATATAATATAAAATCAAAATTTTAGCCCTTATGTAATTGCTTTCTCTACTTTATTTAAATTATTTTTTGTTATTGGTACCTTTTGTCCCAGCTACAGCTCTAACCATTAGCAATAATAATGCCCACAGGAATACATTGATTAACCATATCTTAAAGGCTATGTATTTGGCACATATATATGGTTTTTTTTGTCTTACTCTGTGCCTAGTCACAAGGTTTCACATACTCATGTTTTTTGTAAGGCTTTTTACCTTATTTGGGTTAAGGTAAATGAAACTGAAAGAATTAATTTCATTTTCTCCTGTGGTTTTCCTTATTTAAATCTTGCATCCTTCTGTGAAGTAGATGTCACATCCTTTTGACAGATGAAGTCATTGAGGCGGGGAGATATTAAGTAACTTATTTTAAAAGTAGCAGAATCAAGATACACACCCAGGAGAACCAGTATTTCTTTTAATGAGCCACGTTTCCTTCCTGAACAGATTTTGCTCTGGGAAGATCATTTGAAAAGCTTGCAAAATAATTACAGCAAGCTCTAAACCCAGCAACTCTTCCCCATTTTTTTTTTCTGGCTTGAGAAATGGGAGCCCTCTGGTCTGGAGGACCGAGTACACTTACTTGTCTGTACCATGCCCCAGCTGTCTGGCCTCTCCCCTAAAGCCTGTTGAATCACTGTTTTAACCCCAGGAAGAAGATGAAGTACCGGACGATGAGACTCTGAACCAAATGATTGCTCGACGAGAAGAAGAATTTGATCTTTTTATGGTAATACAGCAAAAATCATGAAAACAAATCCCTTCTTCCTCTGCCCCTCTTTCTGTTAACCAAGATGTTTGGAGCCTGTGTGCCCTGGCAGAACTTGCTCTGTGAAGCCCGTGCCTTTCCTTCGGTTTAGAGGCTGCAAACTGGCTGGATTTAGCCTGCAGACATATTTTGTTTGGCCCACGCAGAGATTTTTTTTTAAATATCCCATTCGTTGCCAACATAGAAAGAATCCTGATTTCTGGCTTCTCTTGAAAAATGAGATCGGGCAATACCAGGCCCACATCAGTGTGTGGAAACGGCCAGAGCTGAGCGGCAGCTGCACCCGCTGGACGGGCCACGTGGTCCACAGCTTGCCACAGACCCCCTCTACTCCCAGATCGTTTCTAATCCCAGGCCAGCGTCACTGAGGAAACCTGCCTGGTTCCTGTAGGCATTTGAGTTTATAACTGTGCCCTAGCCATCTCCATACTGGATCAAAGCAAACATGCTCCCTGTGGGGGCAGGTGGGTAACAACAGCTAAAATAACACAGGTGTGCATCTTTTAATGGTTGAAGAGAGCCTGCTTGAGCAAATAGGATCCTTCAAGGTGTGTATAAGGTATCACCTTCATTTAAAGATCAGAACGGGTTGGATTTCTCTGGTACAAACTAGGTGTGAAAGAACCTTGGCATTTGAGGATTTGACGTCCTTGGTTTCAGCCTTGAGGTTCTGTAACACGCCTCCTCTGTAATTTTACTGAGACCCGAATTTGATTTATGTACGATGCCCACTGCAAGCCCCTTGGCTAGTGAAGAAGGCACTCCCCAAAGTGTGATATTTGCTGCATTCTTAATATTTGCTACAGCTATCTTGTTTACTTCTGTATCTCCAATGACCAGAACAATCCCTGGCACTTAGTAGTTGCTCAATAAATATTTATTGAATGAGCAGTGATATTTGCAAAATTGCAGGCTTTGTGACGATATCAGAATGGATCGGGATGTGTAAAGTTAAGACTTCCCCACCAGTACTATCAATCACTTTGATCTTTATCAAAGACATTTCGCCTGATGGTGGAAGGAGTGAATAAACAAAAACCATAACTTTGGTGGTCAGATGCTGCAGAGCTCTGTAATTGGAGGTCCCAAATTTGAACGCCTTGAGGTCTCAGATAAGTAACTGAATGAGGCACGTGGACAGGGGTAGGTGTACTGGAGATGCTTTGTCTAAGGGGGGCAGACAGAACTGCAAGGTAGAAATGTGAGACCCATTTAGCCAGAAGTTACGAATTTTCAAGAGAAGCTGGAAATCTAGGTTTTTATATGCAGTCTCTAGATTTCAAAATGTTTGCAACTAAATTCATCTTTAAAAAATTATTATATAACACTGCAGGCCAAACAAAACACTACTGTGGGCCAAATATGACCCACAGAGTTTGCAATCTCTGCCTTTTCAGCCTAGACAGTCTTTGCAAGTGGAGCTCCAGCTGTGTGGAAGCTTATGTTATTTTTGGTTTTTCATGTGTGATTTTTTTTTGTCTAGGGAGTGCTGATTGTATATAATGATTCTCAATAAAAGACATTTAATTCCTTCTTAGGAAAATTCAGGTGGCCATTGGAATAACTCCTAAACTCCTAGCCTGGGTTATGTTCTGCCCCTTCTAGCTCACTCCCCCAAAGGAACCACCCTACCCAGGCAAAGTCATTTTGGAGAGAAATGGCAGTAAGGAAGATGTAACAACATGGTCAACATAGGGCGTTCATAAAATCTAAATTTCTTAACTCCTACTGTTGGTCACCACATTTGTAGATTACAGAATTCTCTATTAGGGAGGTTAGGTATACACATTCCTCCTTGAGGAACTTATTAAAATGTAGATTGCTGGGGAACACACAGGCAAGAGACCCTCAGCTTCCCTGGCTGATGATCGCTGATTGGCAGTAACCCAGCACTGCCGTAGCCTCAGCTACTCTCAGGACTCTGGAGAGGAGAAGCTGCCTGCCATGATCCAAATTAGAGGCCCAGAGATGCAGAATTCCATCAGCATCCCTGAAATAAGGGGAGAAGAGTACTTATCCTCCCTAACTTTTGGCCTGGGTATTTGCAGAAATTGAAAGCCTCAGAAAAAATTTGAATGCGTGGCCAAAGCACAACCTTCTCTTAACTTGGGAATATTTTACTACCCAAAGAACAGGCTCCTAACAGTGAGGCTGATGAGGGAACACTTTTTTCATAGGCACTTTGATTTTGTGAATTTTCTGCTTGTTTCTTAAAGGTTGGTATCTATTTGGGGGATTATACAGATTTTCAGTGTGGTTTGCTTTTTAAAAAATCTTCAAATCCACTGTCTGCCTTCGGCCAATTCACTGTTCATTAGCACCTCCACCAGGGGGCAGGAAATAAAATGTGAACCCTTACCAGCTATTCCTATTAAAAAGTTTAGTGAGAAACAAGAACAGAATGTGAGCTAGGATAAATCTTTGGATTTCAAATATTTAAACTCTTTATCTATTATTAATATTATAAGAGAATTAGTTCTCTCTGTAAAATGAATATAAACTTACTGTTTGATTTTATATCATAGACACTGTAGTAAACAACACGGGATAGAGTTTCTTTAAAATAAAACCTTTATTTTACACATTTGTCTGGCTTTCTCCTTCTAAAAATGTGACTTTAGAAAAAGTTATCTTTCATACTGATTACTTATGAATTTTACCTAAAAAGATCTTTGACAGCTCAAGATATATTTCTGAAACATTTTGCTAACATACACACATTAAGTTTTTAGATGCTATGTTCTCTAGAAAGGAAAGAAGTTGAAAAATTATTCTAAAATTTTAAAAAATTATTTTAAAAATAATTTTACTTGTAAGTATAAAGTTTATAATCAGGTCTCAAGACAAACGTGTTTACGTATAATAGTATCTAAATAGTAAGTTAGACTTTTTCTTGAAATGGCAATTTAAGATTCTGTATTGGCATTCTGCAGATAGAAATCTCTAGTGAGAGATGAATTCATTAAGACTTTAAGCTTAACTTATTTAATTGCATCTACCCTTCCTAAAAGAAAAAGCAAGTGTATAATATGCCTTTATATCAAAAAAGATTTATTTTCACACGTGTGGATAAATGCACGGCTGCTTTACAGGCTTTGGGACAGGAAACAGTAGTAACATAACCAAAAACTGAAGTGGCAATATTTTGTCATCTCAGTGTAGGACATTAACAAAAAAACGTTTTTTCTTATTAGCTATCTAATAACTATTAGGAGGTTGCCTCATGAAGCCTCTCTTTAGATCCTCTTATAAACAAGGCATCCTCTGTGTGCTAATTATGAGAGTTTGGTGGATCCCATTTCCGATACCAAAGCATTAGGAGGCAGGATGGAAGCAGAGTGTCGTGAGCTAACTATAGCACATGACGGAGCAGGATGGCCACATTTATCTACCAGTGGGACTTTGCCATGCCCCAAGCCTACCCGATTCTGGGAACATAATGATTTCCAAAAGTGTTGAAGAAGCATAGTGTAAGGGGCTCTGACCTCTGAGTTTTAAATCGGTTCTAGAGGTCACATTTGGGTCTCAGTAGTAGATACATCATTTACAACTTACCAGTCTTAGCTTTTAAGAAAAAATTATATCGAACTCTGTTTCAGTACGGTAGAACCGAAGGAAGAGGGAGAAGGTAAATAACATAATGATTAATGGTCTATTTGATTGTGGAAATAATACATCTAGCCAGTGATTATATAATTAATGTGTATAGAAATTCAGTGGCAGTTTTATTTACTCTTTTTTAATCTATCAGAGTGTTTAGTTATTGATTAAAGCCAAATATGTGACACTTAGTTACTTAGAAGTGAACTGAATTTTTAAAAAGAGAGCAGGACGTGGGTATTTTGAAGGCTATGGAAGGGAGCCATGGCACTTATGCCCTGATCCGTTGAGGTGAGATTACCTCTGAGCTCTGTCTCTCTGAGGTGTAATATTTTCATAAGAGCTCAACTTTTAAAAGGTAGAGAATTGAGGAGCATTCCTCTCACAGCGCCCGCGATGGATTGAAAATTTAGTACATCTGTGGCTGACTTACTAATCAAGCCATTTATCTTCTTTCCACATGTCCAACCACAGGTGGCTATTCTGTCGCTTGGGTCACTGTGGTTTTTTTATTTCCTAGTTATTTCATTAAAAGCATGAGCCCTATTGAATAAAAGTTCATTTTCTTAACAAACATTTTCTTGTATATGCTCAAAGAATATATTTCTTCCAGGAAAGCAACAAATTATGTAGCCAAAGCTCATATTTTTGAAATACATTCCCAATTTTCCCACTGTTACTTAAGGGGAAGCTTTGCACACACGTAAATTAAGAAAAAGAATTCTTAAAGAGTATTTTTTTTTAAATGTACAAATAAATTTCAAAAGGTGGATGCAGAGGAAGGGAAGGCATTTGGCTTTATGGAATCTCTCCCCAGACACTGTACTTTAGGGATGAGCTGGAACAACTCAACCAGGATGAGGGAGGCTGAACGGGACCCTGTGGCCTTAGGGGACAACTTGGGAAAGTTGCAGGTTCTGCAAACACTGTACCACACAGGAACCCCTTTCCCCTTGGTGACACTGTTGTCAATCTCTCCAGCGTATGGACATGGACCGGCGGAGGGAAGATGCCCGGAATCCAAAGCGCAAGCCCCGCTTGATGGAAGAAGATGAGCTGCCGTCCTGGATTATTAAGGATGACGCGGAAGTAGAAAGGCTGACGTGTGAAGAAGAGGAGGAGAAGATATTTGGGAGGGGGTCTCGCCAGCGCCGGGACGTGGACTACAGCGATGCCCTCACAGAAAAGCAGTGGCTAAGGGTAAGTGTGGCTTTTCTAACGTGCCCGTGTTGGGTGGAGTGTTTTTGTTGGCTTGGAGAAACCTAGAGCTGGAATCCTCTGAGGGCGATGCATTGCCCATCACAGGGAAGGTGCTGTTGAACACGGCAGGTAAAGTCATCCTGCTATTGCAGGGAAGGCATTCCGCATTGCAAGGCAGGGCTTAGAAAAAATATCATGAAGAATTTTTTGCTAGAGCAGCTTGGCCATTGGAAGCACAGGATTATGAGAGCTGTGAGACCCACTAATGTTTTATGACCAATTGCCTGGTCATGCCTCACTCTCTCCAACTGACAGTCAAAATGTGGAAGGGCACCTTAGAAATCTTCCTAATTGTTGCTTCTCATTTTACGATCTTAATTGGGGCTTTACTTTTGCAAGGCCTGCAGAGATAGCCCAGAGACAGCAGAGTTTTCTAATTGCATTGTTATTTCGTAGACCCACAGCACATTTAGAACTGGAAGGTGCCTTTGTACTCTCTTGGTGTGACAAGGAAATTGAAGCCCAGAGAGGTTATATGACTCTGCAGAACACATGGCTGGCTAGAAAAAAACAGAATCAGTGGGTGCCGATGCATTTGTGTGCTTGATTTCGGCTTGATCTGATCTGTCCGTTGCAAACACAGGCTGGAGCATGGGACTCGGGTCACCGATGTTTGGAAATGTTATTCCAGAGTTTGTTTGTGTTCTTTTTCCCTGTGGAAAAATGGTGATTTCTCATTTTGACTAGGGACTGAAATCTCAGAATGTTCCTCGGAGAGCACAGAAATATCAAAATGCTCACGAGTCACGTGTGTGATTGTGGAGGCCTGTGTGAATCTTTCATTTGAGGATTTAGCTCTACTTTCCATTACTGGGAGCGGACTTAGTACCTAGATAGACAGAGCAACCTAGGACATGCATTCCAGACAAGGCCAATAAACACATTCTGGAAATAGTAAGTGCAGTTGGGTAAAAACCAAACAAAATAGAAGCTGTTGTATGGGAATTGTTCATTTTATCAGAAGGGAATACAGTTCCCAAGCTTTGTGAAACATGGATTTTAGGACCCAGGGCATACATAGGTAGGTGGGTAGAAAGGCAGTGGGAAGTATTTTGAAATTGACTATCAAAGGCAGACAGGTCTTGGCACCACTTGAGATGTGATTTACTCAGGATGTTGTGTGATGAGAGGGATGTGACTTGAATTTCGAAAAGATTGAAGTCTGTGTGACTCTGAAAAGAGAGAGACTAACAAAGCTTCACTCATATTTATGGTTGAGCAATGGCGTATAAAATGTAACTTGTGTGTGATGGTTTTACTGTCATTTCCAGTCAAATATTGCATTTAAGTGGCCTCAGAATATAATTTTATGAATTTTCTTTATTTCACTATTGAGGTTTTAGTTGTATAATTAAGATTCATCCTATAAAGGGGTTTTGTTTGTTTGTTTAATAGTCATTTCTGAGCTCAGGAAACTTCTATTCCCTTTCTCTTTTATTTAAACAATAAATCAAATACCTGGAATATTATTACAGCAGATGAGACAACAATAATCTAGGCCAAGGTTTTAAATTCAGTCTTTGATATGTATAATCTCTAAACATTACAAGCAAAATAACTCTTTATTGGGCAAGAATGTAGCCAAACTTATGTTTTTTATAGTCATTGGGAATTGCTGTTAAGAAAAATAACATGAATCTTAGGAAGTTTTCAGGTTTGATACCTATTTTTTTTCCTCTTTTTCTTTCGATTTATATCACTGAGAATTAGCACAGTACCCAGCACATGGTAGAGACTCAATAAATGTTTGTGAAAATGAAAGTATGACCTTATAAGAGGAAAGTGGAAAGCTACTAACTTACCAGTAATGTTAGGATAGCACTTCTCTTTTTAGTGCATCTAGTAGACTTCTTTTACCTATAACATAAACATCTAAAAATGGAAAACTAGTTTGTTTTACAAAACTGCACTGTGGATTTTTATAATTTTAACCGTAAAGTGCCTTGCAGCATACTAGGTCATCCAAGAAGGATAAAACTATTCGCATTACAGCTTTATTGTAATATATCATTTTGTAATCTAATCTTCTGGAAACCGTATGTCTACATTTGGTATGAACTGGCAACTTGCTGTTAACTAAGACACGTACTGAACACAAAATGCCCCATGGCCTAAGCATTCAAAATAGATGCTTACTGTCGTATGTTTTTTTGTTCACCACCAGCAATCCTATTTAATATCAGCCTATTAAGCTTTTTGATAATAAAGGGATATTAAGAGATTCTCATGGGCCTGGATGTGAGGAGATGTTCTCTACTGGCTTATGATTTAACATGTTGCGTGAACCCAGCCAACATAGCCTTGAAAGGGAGTTTGGCAAGGACCGTTGTGTAAGAAATGCTGTAACAGGGCTAAAATAATTCTTCTTTTTCCTGGCAATGTTGTACAAAGCCTGTTTGGCAGAGGCATCGGAGATACATCGAATCCCAGAGTTGGAAGGCAGCTGAATGGAGCAACTACTGCCCATTCCTTACTTAAATCACATTCTCTGCAGCCCCTGTGCCAAGCGGCTGGCCAACCCTGAAAGGAAACACACTGCATTTTTGTCTGCATGGTCCCTCTAGTTCACAGTCAGCTCTGATTTTTGGTTCTTCCTCCCTTTGAATGAAATCCTCTTTCCCTGTAGCTGCTCCTTACTGTCCTTAATTGGATGAACAGAACAATATATATTTTTTTCTGTCTTTAGCATCACAGCCTCATGGATAAAATGTTTGTGTACTCACATTCATTCTGCAATGAACTTTCCTACCTTCTTCTTTATCTTGAAATTTCCTCATCCTTCAAGGCCAAACTCAATTGCCACCTCCTCTGTGGTGGCTTCACAGGTAAATGCTACTTGCACTTTGCACTGTGTTCTCTC
Organism: Avahi laniger; assembly: GCA_963575035.1. Lineage (NCBI taxonomy): Eukaryota > Metazoa > Chordata > Mammalia > Primates > Indriidae > Avahi > Avahi laniger. Next base: position 10,678 of record CAUYSK010081605.1, read on the forward strand.
AGTTCTTTGCATTTCCTTCTGTCACCATTTCCCAGTATTCTTGTTAGTTGCCAACCTGCCTGCTTTCCTGACTAGGCGGTAAGCTGGATCTGTATCTTCTTAGAATTTAGGATTTCAGTGTGCAGTAATAAGTGTCCATTGATTGCCAAATTGAAACAGCACTGGATTGATGTATGAGAGTATAGATAAGGAGAATGTTCAGTGCTGCAACAGATGGACCTCCCATGCTCTTTCCATAGACCTATCCAAAAAAATAAATACAAGTTGATTTCTCACTCACAGAAAAGTCGATAGAGGACACCCACTATCTGATTGGTGAGAGCAGCTGTGCTCCGTGGGGTCATTCAGGGATCCAGGCTGACAGAGCCTCTGCCAGCTTGGTCATCTCCATCCTCATGAGCTGGAAGTTGGGAAAACAGCATGGAGTAGTGGGCATGGAATTCTAACAGGCCCTGCCTAAATGTTTACACATCACTTTTGCTCACATTCCACTGGCTAGACTTGGTTATGTGGCCACTCCAGCTGTAAGGGAGACTGGGAAATGTGGTCTGGTTGTGAGCCCAGGGAAACAAGGTTTTGATGAATACCTAGCAGTCTCTGCCTCAGCACACTGAGGTTAAATTTAAGTGATATGACCACTTTCTTTGCAACTGGTGTTAGAGTTTCATCACAAACAGGTTTTATTTTGTAATCATAGTATGCTAAAAATTCCTACAGTGTCCTTTAGAGAATCTGTTTAGTTGGAAGAATTCAACATTTTTTTTCTGTATTCATAATGTTGTTTTTAATGAGAAGGATCACAATTTCAATCACAGCTCAGTTAAAAAAAAAAAGATATTTTAAGTTGCCTTGAAATCCTTGTTTCCATTGAGGAAACTTTAATGTCTTTGGTGTTAGCTGATCTCAAGTTAACTTCATCTTTTGGAGATACTCAGTTCAATGTTCACTTACCCCTCTGGGCTGCTTCTTTCTTCTCTTGGGGGCTCCCACCCCATTTCCTTCCCAAGATGGCATCTGGATAAAGATGGAAGCCGGTGTTTCAGCATGGCATTGGGGATGGGTGTCCTGGGTCTCCTGCTTGCCTGTGGGTCTCCGCTGGTCTCAGCACAAGGCTGCCGGCCTGCTCCTGTCCTGCGAGGTCTTCATGTGCAGCTGGTCCCATCTCATTCTCTTGAAGACTTTGATGACAGGTGCCATTGCAGTCTGTTGTCCTAGCCATAGGCTCTAGTTGGCAGTTTTTCTGCATTCAGCTGCCCCATAAGGCCCCTGGCCTCTTTGGTCTCACAGTGCTCTCAGGACTTTTGTATTCTGTCTGGGAGCCTGCAAACTCTTCGCTGCTTTCCCCACACTGTGCTAGAACATGAAGGATATTCTCCCTCAACAGTTGCTAAGTCACCACCAGGAGGTTGTCAAACTTGAAGCTTCTAGAATCTGATGGTTGGGTGGGTGGGGTCCTGGAGCTTTTTAAAACAAGATATTCAAAATGTCTTAAATTTAAAAATATTGTAAAAATATGTGACCACATGAACACAGTGAGGGCCCCTCCCAGAGCATGGAAAGGAGCTTGTGAGTGAGAGACCTGCAGCCCAAACTTCATTAGCTTCCCAGTAAGTGCACCTCTGAGCATTGTTAGTTCCTCTCGCTCTTGTTCCTCACTTCACTCCCCTCAAACGCCCCAGGTTTGGACGCCGAAGGGGCAACATTCTATTTCAACCCCGGCTGCAATTCCGATTCTAGCACTACCTACCTGGAGTTAACACATACCCCGCTGGTTAGAGGCACAGTCCTTAATGAGACTGCCTTTACTTCAGACGCCAGCCATACTCTGGGGTCCCTAGGTCCCCTACACTTCTGACTTACTGGCTATAAATTCAGGGATTCCCATGAACCCTTTGGGTTCACTAATTTGCTAGAATGACTCACAGAACTTGGAAAGGTACTGCTGGCACTTGCACACTTTCATTATAAAGTATAAAAACGTCAAGAGGACTAGCCAAGCGAAGAGAGACAGAGGACAAGGTCTGGGTGGGAACCCAGAGCTCCCCTGCCCTCTCCTCATGGAATCGGGGTGCATTCTCTCCCAACACCACTGAGCTTCCATGTCGAGAGTCTTTACTGGGGCTTCGTAATGTATGCATGATTAAACAAATCATTGATCACGTGATTGAAATCAGTCTCCAGCCTCTCTGTTCTCCTTGGAGGTCAGGCCGGCTCACAGTCCCAACCCTCTAGTAAAGTGCTTGGTCCTTCTGAAGCCCCATCTGAAGCCATCTAGGGGCCCATCAAAAGTCACCTCAGGAAATGCCAAGCCTTGTAGAAACTCCATGCCAGGAACCCAGGACGAAGACCAGACGAATTCTTTATTATATAACAGCTATCAGTATCTTCAGGCTCCACCTCTTCCCTGTCTTCCTCCTTGCTCCCTCTCCCTCCAGGAAAGAAGACTCCTCTCCTTGCCTTCCTGTCAGGCAACAACTTCCCATGCACTGTGTGTCCCAAGTCTCAGGCTCTGCACCGTGGCTTCTAGTGCCATTCTGAGGGTCCCCATCCAGCAGGTGTGGCTCTGGATTGCAAAGAGCCTCTGGAACCAAGGAACTCTTCTATCAGTGACACTTCATTTAGATTGCTGTGGTGGCGGGCTACAATCCTATTTGGGGAGTGAAAAGTTTTATTTGTCTTTCTTGACTTTGCATATCAGCTTTATCCTAATTTTCCTCAAGGCAATGGGTTGCTCTACAGGGGATGGCCCTTCTAGAAAGTGTACAAGAGAGTATTAATATGGTTAAAAACATTCTGATACTATTTTGTAGCTTTCCCATGCTGTACCCAAGGTGATAACACAGCTATATTACATATGTGTGTGTTTGCACATGCACAAGAATTGGCTCATTTTGATAATTTCTTGGAAAAATATCTTTGCTTCTTTATGTGTGAGAGCAGGCATTCCATCTACCTAAATTGGCAGAGACTTCTGACAAGCCCAGTGGGCCAGGGTTTTTTGGTTGAACTTCAGCTATGCACACACCGGCTGTGATGCTTCTAGCATCATAATGCAGCCATCATTATGAAGGCAGAGGCTTTGCAAGGTTGGGGTGACTGCAGAGCTGAAAAGTGGGCTAGAGGGTGATTTCTAGAATGCCTTGTTTTACTCTTCTTCCTGTTCCTTCAGTCTCCCTGCCAGCTTCAGAATCCTTCCCTTCCTTAAAACATTTAGTGATATCCCTGAATTTGTTTAATTGCTGCGTGAGTGATTTTTGCCCCACAGCAAAGAAGATAATTGGAATGCAATCTAGATTATGTGCTCTGGATAGTATGCAATTGCCAGCCAGTGGAGAGAATGGACGTGGGAGAGTATGCCTTTGTCGTACAATGGATCTGATGTCTTCAGACTGTTACTTTGAAAAATCTCTCTTATTCGCTGGTGACTCTTGTTACCTTCCCATGGCATCATCTGTTGTGGTGGGGTCCTTACGTATAAGCACGTGGACGCTTCTTTTGGTACACTGACTGCATAAACTTCTGGCGTTGAAAGAAGACACCTCTTTGTTTTGTAATACCCTCTGCAGTCGGGCCCCAATAAATGCTGTGTAAATGATGGAAATGAGACTCAATTCCTGGCATCTTTAAATCTGGTCATGGATACCACATTTTAGAAGCCACAGAGTCAAAAGAAGCCTTTCAGAAAGACAAAACACCCTCTTTCGCCTTGACGGGTCTATCACCAGCTGAGAGCTTGGGTTTTCCAGGATTTGTGTGCCTGAATGGGGTCCCCATAATCATACCTGCTGACCACTGAAAGGATTTTGGGGTCTTCCTCTTCCAAAAGTTTGTAGTGGATAAAACCAAGTAAGAGATTCTTAAAATATATAACAGGGGAGTAATGAATAAAGTAAAATGTGACACCTCTGTATGAAATTTACTCTGGTGTCTTAAAAAGCCACATCACACCAGGGTGCAAATGTAGGATAAGCTCCCTTAGTTGGCCTGTCATCACAGACAGCCAAATTGCTGAACGCCACACAGGAAAAGGCAAACAAATCCATGGAGAATTAGTGACAAAGAACTGGGAAAAGTATGAAGAAACGTTAAAAAAAAAAAAAATGGGTGTTTCATGTACTCACCATCAAATTGGTATTAACCAATCAACACTTAAGTGCACATATAAGAATAACATTTATTGGATGTCGGGCAGGGGGGAGGCGGGATGAGGGGACAGGTATATGCATACACAAAGAGTGCAATGCGCACCATCCGGGGGATGGACACGGTTGAAGCTCAGACTTGTGGGGGGAGGGGGAGCAAGGGCAACATACGTAACCTAAACATCTGTACCCCCATAATATGCTGAAATAAAAAAAAATTGGTGTTTCGAGCAAAATATTTGAAATACACAATTAGAAATAAAACATTTCCTCCACGTATGAAGATGTAGACTGTAGATTTTTCTCTCTAGAAATCTTTGGAACAAGATAATGTCTGCTCTGTTTGGGCTGGATTAAGCCTGATCAGGCCTGAAATCAGAGATAGGGGCTGGAATCTCTCTGCTGTGTTTCTGCTGAAAGTGTTAGTGATTCTGGGAGATATACTTTTCTCCTAAAATATTTTATCCTGGCAAGAGTTTTTCTTTTTTTGGATCCTTCATCTAAAGCATAATGTGCATAATACTTTTAATGTCTTGCTGCTTTTGTTTTGTTGCTTTAAATAATCTTTCCTTGCTTTTTGTTATAAGCTGACTTGAAAAAATTGCCCTTGTTTTCTTTTAGCAAATGGCATTTGAGCTTTTAAAATTGGGTCATCAGATTTATGGGGGCAAAATTTTCTAGCAAGCTGCATTTCCGTTTTTATACACAAGGGAGAGCTAAGGCCCTAGAAAATAGATTTGGGTTTTGCCAAATTCCAAGTTCTTCAATACTTTAGGTTGGAAGTACTGAACTAATTAATGGCAAAAAGAGTTGTGAATTGTTTGGCATACGAATTTTAATAATTTTCTACACTTTTTGTTTTTTTCTTAAATCCATTGGCTGGTTTGCTTTTATAGCAATTGGACCATATGATGGTCTCTTTTGTCAGAATTTAGTAGAATAAATTCAGTAGAAGAAATAATCCTCAGAGGGCCAACTAAAATAAATACTAAAGATTGAGAAGTGAGAGGGACTTGTTTTGATTGATTTTCAAAACACGGATGCCTGGAATTTCTGGTCTTGAGTTTTATCTTTTGAAGTCGGGATTCAGGTCTGAAATCAAAGTGAGTCATCGAAAGTAACCGTGGGAAACTGGATCTGGCTTACAGACACTAAGAAGCCCCGATAAGTTCACATTATCGTGAGATAGAGCAACATGCTGCAGAGAAATAAATGGTTTTAGGAATGTATCTGGCTTTTTTGGAATCAAGATTTGGTTTTGGTTTTGTGCTTTTTTTTTTTTTTTCTCTTTTTTAAAAATCAGGCTACACGAAGAAAATCTTCATCCAGGGGGTGAGGGTGGGAGGGTACGTTTTAGGAAGGGAGAGACGGGGCAGCGTGAATTCATCACAGGAAAAGAACTGACTCTCGATGGCTCTCCATCTGGGGAGTTTAGGGTAATGGTTAAGAGTGTAAGCCTTAGAATCTGATGAACCAAGGGTTCAAATTCCAGCTCCACCTAATTAGCTCTGTGACCTTGGGGACCTTGTGTAACCTCTCATTGCTTTGTTGTCCTCTTAGGGGAAATCACAGAACCTGCTTGCTGGGGTGTTCTCAGTTTTAAATGTGTGTAATATAGAACCTGGCATATAAGAAGGATTCAAAACATATATATTACCTATTAAGGAAAAGTAGTAAATTAGTTCAGAGAAAACCTAATGGGTAATAGGAAAAGAAGGAAAAAAAATCTCTCATGTGTCCTGAAGAAAAGGTTTGAAGTGACAGGCGAAAGGTACAGTGGGGACCAAAGAGGCTCCCTTCCTTACTCACTGGTGGAATTAGAAGAGGATGCTGTGTTTACTCGCTGCATGTGTTGCGGGACCTGGCCACAGGTTTACTCAGACAAGCCCACACCCTGTACTCAGCCAGCCGTGAGCGAGCTTTACTCTGGTTTCCTCCCTAACCCTGCTTGCCTGCAGGAGGAAGATTGGGGCCGGCAGTTAGGAACCTGGAATGTGGGTCCTTGTACTGCCACCTGCTAAGTATGTGATCTTGGCCGGGTCTTCTGACTGTCCTGGGTTGTTACGGACTGAACGTTTGTGTTCCCCCCAAATTCGTATGTTGCAATCCTAACCCCTGATGCGATAGTTTTAGGAGGTAGGGCCTGTGGAGGGTTATTAGGTCATGAGAGCAGAGCCCTCATGAATGGAATTAGTGCTCTTTCTGCTATGTGAGGACACAGTAAGAAGTCAGCAATCTGTAAGCTGGAAGAGGCCCTCACCAGAACCCAAACACGCTGCACCCTCTTCTTGGACTTCTAGCCTCTGGAACTAAGAAAAATAAATTTGTTATTTAGAAGCTGTATTAGTGTTCTCCAGAGAAACAGAACCAATAGGATACAGGAGAGATACATAACAGGAGATTTATTATGGGAATCAACTCACACAATTACAGAGTCCGAGTCTCATGAGATGCCATCTGCAGGCTGGAGACCCGGGAAAGCCAGTGCCGTCATTTAGGCCAAGTCCGAAGGCCTGAGAGCCAGGGTGGAGGCCACCACTGCTGTTACTCCCATATTCCAGATGCCTAAGAACAGAAGCTCCAGTGTCTGAGCGCAGGAGAATGGGGATGTCACCTCTCAAGATGAGCAGGAATTCACCTTTCCTCTACCTTTTTGTTTTATTCCAACCCTCACAGGATTGGGTGATTCCCACCTACATCGGTGAGGGCAGATCTTCTCTCCTCCGTCTACCAATGCAAATGCTAATCTCTTCCAGAAACATCCTCACAGACAGACAAAAATGATGCTTTACCAGTTTTCTGGGCATCCCTTGGCCCCATCAATTTGACACACAAAATTAACTGTCACGTTGGCCATCCAGTCTGCCTTTGTTAGAGTGGCCCAGCTGACTAGGACGTGGGCTGAGTTGCATTATCTTTAATTTGCAGGGTCCCTTCCGTGTATGGAAAGATAACCTCTAAAATCACAGGAAGCTGCTTTTGCTTTATTTTTTACTCTTGTTTTACTGGTGATCATCCCCTGCTCTCTTGCCAGTGAGTTACATTCACAGAGGCTGTTTCAAAGTAAATTCAATTCATTTATTGGACATCGATTAGCTTGAGCCCCATACTGTGCTTGGCCTAGGGAAAGCGATGTTAACTTTCTCTTCCCTACAGTCGTGGCTGGCCTGCCTTGTTAGTGCAATTAAAAGCCAGATATGGAGAGAGTACTAGAGGTAATGTCGCACAGTTAGCCGCCTTGAAGCGCTTGTTGGGAGCAGGTCGCAAGTATACACAGGTGTGAATTATAGATTCAAATAGGCCATTGAAATAGGCTGTTACTTGTATGGTTTTTGACTGTTCAGGAAATCAGAGTTTAAACAGCACATATTCTACTTAACTCTGGAGGTTTTTTTGTCCACTTTAGGATGTTATTTACAGTTTTTCCTTACCCCATCCTCAGACTCCCAGAGGAGGAAAGGGCTGCTGCCTCCTTGGCCAAACAGCGTGGCCTCCGGACACAAAAGGCAGCTGCGTTCCTGGCCCTGGCTGCAGCTGAGAGACACAAGCCTTTCTAACGGCAACACCTGTGCTTGTGTGGCGTCTCTCAACCCAGCTTGGCCCCAAGCGAAGGAGAAATTGAGCACATCGCAGTCGTTTACCTTTGACAAAAGAAAAAGAGATTCAAGGATTTAGGTGCCAAAATAATAAGGGTCTGGAATGTGTAACATTTGCAGATTTCTGGCATTTTGGAGGATAGGTTTCCTCCGTTCACAGCAGCAGTTCAGGTGGCTACCTAGCAAAGTCAGTGGGAATTTTCCAAAACAAGAAACAGCTCTGATCACCACTCCTGCATAAAGCCCTCCAACGGCCTCCCATCATGAGTGTAATTACATCCAAACACTTTAATATGGTCTATAAGGCTGTGGTCACCAGGCCTCTGCCTGGCACTGGACTCTCCTCCCCTCCCCTGGGTCTCTGGGCAGCTGCCCCACTGAACCATCTTTCTGGTCCGTTGCACTTCTGGAAGCCTCTTTCCCAAACCTTTGCGTGGCTGTCTCCTGCTCATCCTAATGATCTCTTTCCAGAGAGACCCTTCCTGGCCACCCTTGCTGAAATACCCAGCGCCTGCCAGTAACTGTCACATAACCTACATTAACGTTCTTTGCTGTCATTGCCCCTACCTTAAAGTCATCTCTTTGTCTCTTTCCACTAGTATTGAGATCCAGGAAAGCCAGGGCCTTGCCTGTCTTCTCCACTGCTGTATCCCAGTACCTGGAGCTGCCCACTGAACTCATCATAAGCACTCAGTACAGATGTGTGAATAAGTGAATGCACTGGGCCAGGAGAGGAGACTCGGTTCCAGTCCATATTCTTTTGGCAAAGTCAGGAGAATCATGTGTGTTTTTTCGACTAATATAGGTCAAGGTAGAAATTGTTGTGATTCTTTCCTGTTACATTCCAGTGATCTATGTCTTCATATAAAGATTCCTTACTTAAGAGAATTCTAAAGGCACACAGTTTTGACATAAAAGTGCTTGAGCTTTTCAAGAATGTGAGGGCTTCCTTCTAATTTAAGAACATATTAATGAAGATTATTTAAATATGCATTAAAAATTACAATTATTGCTTCAACCCAGCTATTTCTCTGAAATTCCCGTCAATTTTATAACTGCTGTCTTCTAGCTTGAACCCTCTTATTTCTTTTTCAGCAAAAACTAGATGAACAGCACATCTAGTCAAACTTAAAAGACAAAAAGAAAGTTCTAAATTAATTAGGTTTTTGTTTTTTAATTTTGTTACAGGAAAGTTCCCCAAATGAGTATGCTGATTTAAAGTGTAATGCCATATACCTTTTAGATGACTTCCTTTCTTATTTTCTACTAAAGAGCAAATTGTCAGAATCATGAAAAAGGGTGGTTGGGGCCAGCACCCTTTGCTGTAGGCAAAGCTTGATTCTCCTCCTGCTACTCCTGCTGAAACAATATTTAAGTCACTGCTCGTCGCCCGTTGTAGAAAGCAAATTCCTGAGGCATAATGCTATTTTTTAGAAGCTCTTTCCCTGATACCTTGTGGAATATTTTTCCAAAAATTGTTTTAGATGGTATTTTCAAAAGTTGAGCTTTAACAAGACTACCAGTGGTTCTGTTCTTCTCTTCCACAATTTCCTCGGATAACTTAGAGGAAGGTAGGTGGGCGTAGGCATCAGGATATCAGGGCTCTGCATCCAGGTCTGCCCAAGTTTTGCTATGTGACATCTTGGATAAGCCATTTCTCCCCTGGGGCTTCCTTATCTACACACTGGAGTCATGAAGTGGGGAACAACGAGGGTGGGGAAGAGAGCACAGCCCACCTCTCCTGCCCTGTTGTTCTTCAACTTTGCCTTTGGTCACCCTAGAAAGAATGATGTGGGTTTGCTCTGGTCTGGCTCCAACTCTGAGTCTCAATTCTCAGGAACTAAAACTCGGAGGGGTGTGGACAAGAGATTTTTTCCTCCCCGATTTTAGACTTTCTCTTGAAAATGCAGGCTTGACAAAGGGTTCTGACGCATATGTGTAGCTCAGTACCTGATCGAGCCTGTAGAGCTTTCGGGGACTCACCTGGTTGTTTACAGCGTTGCAGCGAGTCCTGTGTGCCTATCAGACGTGATGGGCAGGACGCCAACGTGACAGGGCTCTAAAAGAAGCACCCTTGCCCCAGGGGCTGCTTTCCTTATGCAAGGTGTAATCGTTGGGGGCTTCAGCAATTTTGCACAGACCAAGCCCGAGAATTTCTAGCACTCTGTCATCAAGAAACTACCCACACCGGTCGCTTTTTTAATCCCTTGCACACTACGTAGCAGAATATATAACAGCTGCCAAATGAATCCATTTTGTTCATCAAAACATCAAGTTTTTCCCAAATTATCAAGACCAAATTCATTTGCATTCATTTTAATTTTTTTTAAAAAATCCACTAAAGTCACAGCTGATTATTGGAAAGCATAGGGAAGAATATTGAGAAGTCCAACAGACTACGGTGTCAACATTCCAGGGGGAAATCACTGACATGAACATTTGTTCTGCAAGAGAATTAATAAACCCAGTGTAGGAGCTCACTGATGTATGTTTTTATTTGCCGCCATTTATCTGGTTACATGAATCTGATAATTGACTGTTTTATTAGTTCTGTCTGCATTTTTATAAGCATTACCTGAAACACCTGGACCTTTGGGTTTTTTTTTTTAATGTAAAGTTTATCTGGAGGCATTTCCTTGTCATAAAAGGATAGTGAAAAATACGGAAGAGTGAAGAAAGAAAATAGAATCACCCAGAATTTCATTGACCTTCATGTATCCAGGTTGGAGGAGTTAAGTAAAATCACAGACAGAGCTTATTTTGGTGCCATTACATTCAGAATTATTTTTAACCTGTTGTGAGGCTCAGCCCTTTGTAGTAGCTTCAATAAATCCCAACCCATGGCCCTATCAAGCACTGGCCTGTTGTCAGTGGGATTTGCATGTCTTTCCATTCAGTCTTGAGAACACCCTGTTTTGCTGGGCACTTGGTGCCAGAGGGCTTTTTTTGGGGGGGGGCCATTAAGGGATACACCGGGGTATGCCTTCCCACAGTAGCAATTTTTGCTTCCTTTCTCTAAACAGGACTTTGGTGTTTCACAGAAGGGAAAAGAGTTTTCCCTTCTCTTTTAAAGATAACTTCTTGCCTTTTGTGTTATATAGTTGGTGCTTTCCTACTGCCATCCAGTTGGCAAACATCATGCCATTTCCCTCACCAGGACTGAATTCCTAATCCAAATTCATTCCCAGAGAATTTTTGAGACTTTTCTTGAGCCAAATCAGGCCCTTTCTCTGGGAAGGTGCACTACCCACTCCCTTCTCTGTATCAGAAAGTGCTAGACTGGATGCCGTAAACACACAGCGCTTTTTAATCCCCTTAACAACTCGCAGTGGGTATTATCTCTCCCATTTTGCAGATGAGGAACTGAGCCTCACAGGTAGGCACTATGGTTTGTATTTAGCATTTAGTTCATGATAGGTGTGTTTGTTTAGTGAATGTCGAATGTTGAATTTTGCCTTTTATATTTTGAAAATGTACATCTGCACAAGTCTGAGGGGCTATAGGAGTTTGGTAAAAGACAAGTAGATCACATCCCAGTTTACAGCTCCTTTGCCCAACGAGCCAACCTCCTCCTGGCTCGTGAGCTCTGGCCACTTGAAAAGGTGCAGGAGAGCAAGTCAGATCAGCAACAGGTGGTCTCGATGGCTGTAGGAGGGCTTGTGCAGGAGCACTGAAGAACAGCCTCCTGGAGGGCACGGGAGGCCTCCCTAGGAGGCTGCAAACCTGGTCGCTCCTGGAGGGGAGCGCCTGCGTGGACTTCCTTCTGCGGGCAGCAAGCAGGACTCCGAGGCTTGTCGGGACTACAGGTCAGTCTCCCCACCCTGTGGTTGGCTGCTTCTCGGGAAGCCAGGGCCTCTGCCATTCCTCGGCTTTACCTCCTTCAGTCGAATTGCAGACGCTGCTCTGCCCTTGAGCTAACCGGTGTTGATCTTCATGGCTCCTCAGACCAGGGATAACATTGGGAGGGTCCTTTTGCCTTGTGAAAAAATAGTGAAAACAAGCTGAGTTTAAAGATCTTAATTGGCAGATGTTACAGCTCTTTTAGAATTTGTCTAGCAGGTTTTCTGTCCTCACCAGAAGACCTCAAATAAAAATAAAAAGGGAAAAAAAAATCTTAATTAGCTTTTACTATTCTAGGATAAAATAGAATGATTGTTCTGATGAGCCAAGCAGAGGAGGTTGGTTTTATGAACAGAAAAGGGCAGAGGATGGCAGAAACATAGAGAAAATCAGATTGGTTTTTTTCAAAGTTACTTTTCCTGTAAAAGTTAAAGCAGAGGGCACTTTCTTATCGTGCTGGCTAAAACTGGCCTGTTGGGGGATTTGGCCATTTCTTTTTCGCTGGCTCGCTCTCTCCCCTGATTTCTCAGAAGGTCAGATAAACAACTTAGTTTGTGGGTGTGGAACTTCAGCACGAGTAACTACATTTTGGTTTGGTCTGCTAGGCCTCATGCAGGAGTTCAGTCCAAACCAGTGTCCTCTGCCCCATAAATTTTATTTAATAGGCTGTAGAGTCAAACATCTTTGTTAAACCATTTAACTCTCGAAGCGAAAGCAAGAGAGAAGATTGTATAGTTAACGGTTAAAATAAAGACAGTTTAAAGAGATGGGCTGGAGCAAGGCAAACTGAAAACAAACATCTTCATTTTGCCCCATTATTCCTATCTGCCCTGGCTTATTTTAATTCACTAATTGTATGGCCCTCCCTTGAATAGTAATCATTTAAGCCAGGTGTTAGAATGTGCTTCCTCAGTAAGCCCTGTCATTTTGAGAAAGCAGTGAGCTAAACAATAAAGACTTAATTTTATTTCAGCAAGATTTTTGGGTCCCTTTGGTGAGTAAGTCATCAATTTCAGTGTCTTTGGAAGCTGTTTTGATTAAAATGACTTAAAAAAGAAATTCCGAAACATTTCAGGCTGATATCAGAGATTCAGACATTAAAACAAGTGAACTTACACAAAGCAGAATTAAACAAACTGAATTAAAATACTTGTAATGTATTGTAATAGTACGGGGGAAGAGGAGACCAGGTAGGATATTATAAAAGATGATTATTTTGGCCTTTTTAAAAAAGATGAGCCTACTTTGGTTAGGAAAGAGGGAGCAGGAGCAGAATTCGGGCTAAGGGAAGGACATGGAGGCTTGGAAATTAGTGATGGAAACATACTGTGTGTTGAGAGCAGAGTTTTATAGGAATAGAAGTGGGGAGGAAAGAACGAGGGTGGGGCCAGACCCTAGAGGTAATGCGTGACCAAGGAACCCGGGCTTCATTCTGTTTCGTAGAAAGAATTCAAAGCCTGACCGTATTTGAAATGGGAGGACGAATGATGTGTCCCTCCTTAGGCAGGGAGAAGATAAGTATTTGAATTTGAAAGGCTGGAAAGGGCAGGAAGACCCACGAGGGATGCCATTCGACCCTATGAGAGAGCAGACTAGAGGGAAAAGATTGTTTATGAACTATTTTAAGGTAAACTATGTGGTGACTAATAGGACTGCAGGGAAGTGAGAAGGGAAACTGATGATTTTAAAGATTTCCAGCCTGGATGATTGGGGGGGAAATGATGCTACCTTTAGACAGGGATCCAGGAGGAGAAATCTTTGCTCAGTTGGAGGAAAAGGGATGCACTTGATTTGGTAGGATAGTCGAAATCCCAGTTGGTAACTCTAAGAAGTACAGGCTAGAGAGAATATTTGAAGCCATATGCATTGAGGTTGTAGGGGCCAAGGGAAAAGTCCCTTAGCCCTCTGAAAGTTCGACTGACAAAGGCACATTAATAGGACAAGGTGTACAAAATTTTGTTTTAACAGGCATGGCACGGGGGGATCACAGGAGAATGACGACCCAATAGCCCAGCGCGGTATAGAAGCTTATATACCTTTGTCATAGGGTAGGGGGAAAATGGGCAACGTGGACACTTCTTTTGAGGAGCGGTAAATCATAAGGGAAATGAATGGACAGAAATTAACTTGTAAGTGATATTTTGGGGAATTTGGGCCTGAGAAGCAGGTATTATCTTGTGAAGAAATCGTTTCAGGTGTGTTTACATTCCTCAGTCTTTTCTGAGATAAATAATGAGATTTCAGGGAGGGAAGGAAGGCAATTGTGTTTCTTTTGGAAAGAAGCTTTTTTGGCCAGATAAAGAAATTCCAGAGCTAGTCTCTCCCTGCACTTAGTGGGAGGTGCAGGTACAATACAAGGTTAAAGGGATTTTGATTCTGAGACAGCTTCTAAGACCTCTCAGCTTGTCAAAGGGACAGTCTTTGGGGCGTTGCTTTCTGAGCCTCAACAAGGTCATATTTGAAGCCATGGGGGCAAATTGGATTTCCGTAGAAGATTTTATACCCAGAATGAGAGACTGGATTCCTCTCAGGTACCTCCCGTCGGTAGTTAATGCTCCTCAGAAAGCACGGGCTTGCTGACAATTGTGAGTCTGTGTCCAGGCTGCTCAGCAGGAGTCTACAGGGGAGCCCCTGTCTAGGAGTGGTGAGATTAACTCCTTCCTGAATTGTGCCTTACATCCCCGCTGGGGGCCTGCTGAAGTTCTCTAGCATAAGTCCTCCCAGGGTCGTTAAGAGATTCAGCTGTTGCTGATGAGGACACAGGACTTGGTGATGGCTGTTGTACACTCGGAAGTAAAACTCAGTAAAACTCGACAGAAATCAAGCAGGTGGGAAGGGGGAGGAGGAATGAGTGAATTCATACCTAACAGGTGCAGTGTACTCTTGTCTGGGTGATGAGCACACGTATAATTTTGTCTCAGGCACTACAAAAGCAATCCATGTAACTAAAACATTTGTACCCCTGTAATATTCTGAATTTAAAAGAAAAGTTGGGGGGCAGGTGGCCACATTTGACTACCTATTTACAGTCCATGAGAATGAAAAAAGGCCAAAGGAAAAGTTGGGGAATCTGCATTTAAGGAGAGAAAAATGTGGTTAGGAAAGGTAGGGAAATACAAGACTATAGCAGCATCATAGAAAGGAGAGATTTTAAGTAAGGAGTGATGGAGGAAAAAGTAAATAAAATAGGGTTTAGATGAGACTAAGATGTGGAAATTGGGAAGCTTTTGGCAACTTTTTGAAAATATTAGTGACCTTCTGGATGCTAAGGAATTTTATGGTGTGGCCAGGATATAGAATCATCAGTAAATGTGACTCTAAAAGCTTGACAGTAAAGGGGAGGTGAGAAATGGGTGATATAGGGAAGATACAGTGAGTTGAATGCTAGAGTTTATCATTTAGTACTCAAAGATTAACTTAGAACTATCTAGAAAAAATATACTAATACTTGGATTCATTATTAGTGTTCAGTAAATAGGTATACACCTACAAGCAGTTTTCCCGGGGCACCCTATCTAAAAATTGAGTTTGTATTCAACTGTATTTACAGTACCTCACTTTCTCTACCCTATTAGTGTGCTATGTCCTATAAGGGAATTGAGAAAAAGTAAAGCATGGTCTCTGGGTGGGGTGGGGAATGATCTGGCACATCTAGGGGGCAGAGTGGAATGGGAGTCGGTCACCGAAGCATGGGTGCAGTGTGCACAGGTCCAGGGCATTGGGAAGGACTTTCCAGGTGAGAAGTGAGAGTAATCACGAAGGTGGGGATAAATACAGCATGCTATGGGGAGGCATTGGATTTGTGTTCCTGTCACTTATAGAATGTTCACATAAGTGGTGTCTTAGTCTGGGCTGCTGTACCAAAATACATAGACTGGGTGGCTTATAAACAGAAATTTATTTCTCATAGTTCTAGAGGCTGAAAAGTCCAAGATCGAGTCATCAGTAGATCCCATGTTCTGTAATTCCACTTCCTGGCTCCTGGATGATGGCTGCTTGCTGTGTCCTCACATGGTAGGAGAGGCAAGGGAGCTCTCTGGGGCCCCTTTTATAAGGGCACTGGTCCCATTCATGACCTAATCACCTCCCGAAGGCCCCACCTCCTATACCATCACCTTGGGGATTAGGATTTCAGCATAGGGGTTCTGGGGAACACAACCATTCAGACCATAGCAGTGGGAAATACAGCAAATCAGATTGGGAAAGATCAGATCATGGAGATGATCTCTGGCTTCCAAACAGGCAGGCTTGGAATTAATATACTGAGGATAATTTAGGAACGTGCATGGGGCAATAACCTGGTGACCAATGGAACTATGGCCTGTAACTATTTAGAAAAAATACAGAATCAAGCTATTAAGTCTTATTAGGGAAGAAAAGGACTGGGTGGGAAAAAGCAAACAAGGTAATACGATCTTCCTTGTGACCCCAATTCCAAACAGAAACAACAGCAGATGTCTTCCTAACTGAAATAAATGATACATCGGTCACTGAAAATATCTATTAAAGTGAGAAAATGATACGTAGTCACTTATATGTAGATGAAATTTTTAATTAGGAATGTAATATATGTGTGCCACATTTTTCGATGTAAAGCTGAGGTCGCCTCTTTGAGTCTGCTGACTAGAATATTGTGTAGTCTTTCTCACATAAATGACACACATAACTTTGGATTTCCAGCTTTGGTGTTTTTAGAATGAGTGGGAATCTTGACACTAACAAAGCATGCTGAGTACAGACTCTTCCCCAGTTTATATCAGTCTAGCCCTCACCAAATTCAACAGCATTTTTGTTGTCGTTGCTGTTTTTAAAGAAACCCACTTTTTCAGAGTCTTTTGTTGTGCTTTTTGTAGAAATAAGAACGCAATTTTTTTTCACAATTACATTTCATCCATGTATGTAATTCATATCTAATTGAATTATGTAGCTCCAGTAGCAAGTGTAACCAGTGTCAACATGTTTGGGAACTCAACTAACTGTTAGTATTCCAACCAAGTGGGAAGAGCAGAGTGGCCCAGGCAAAGAGAGTCTATGCTGTGGGCAGAGTCTTGTAAGCTGAGGTCAGTTGAGCGAGCCTGTTAACTTCCTTCAGATTTAGTGACCGTCAGGTGAGAACTCTCTAAAATTTTCTCTAGATACTCCATTGCTGGTATGCGTTTTAGGGGATGTTTTCTATACATGTTGCTACTGCCCTGAGAGCCAGTCCCTACGTTTGTCTGCTCTGTGCAAACCATTGACCACGCTTCAGCTAGCCCTGTCTCCTGGTATCTTGTTCTCTGTCACCCCACTCTGCCTGTGTGGATTTCAACCATGGATTCCTAGCAAAACTGTCAGCCCTGGCTTAAAATACCAAAAATCTATGGAAGCCATGTAAGGCCAGAATACAGCTAAGTGTGTTTGCTAGTAAAACCTGGTCATATTTACCTCTGTTCTCATTTTTTCGTGCTTTAAAGTTAGAGCTTCCCTTTGAAGTTTACTGCATAGCAAATTGTGTTTGCAACATATGTATAACTCTTAACTAACCAGGACTCAAATTTTATTTTGAATTTTAGTTTTATTAAATCAAGTAGGATAGTCATACCTGACAAATAACCTTATACATACTTAGCACTGTACAGACTAGATCTGAAATGATTATATATTTCCAAGTTGGCTTCTCAACCTTAACTGGAGCCAGACACTCCTGCACTGACACTCTCCTCTCGTAATATGTGTGTGTGTATATGTGTATCAGCATGCATCTGTACATGCATGCATGTGAGTGCATATGCATGTATCTATGTATAGCCTAACCAAATGCATGTGTGTGCGTGTACAAGGAATTACAGCCTTCCTGGGAGCAGCTAGTCTCTTTCTCCTTCACACTGTATATTCTCTTTGTACCTCCGCTTATTCATGGTTTCTACTCATAGCATCTGTGGCCTGCATGATGCTTCATGACCTTTATTCAGCTTCAACTCCCACACCATCTGGGCATATTCTTTCACACTTGCAGTTAAATTCCTAAGAGAAGTCAACTGACTGGCTCAGCCAATCACTCTCACTTGTGCTTATACAGAGACCCTTATGCCAGGCCCTACACAAGCCTAGAGATAGGCCACTCTGAGAACAGGGGACCATTCCCATGTCCATCAAGTGGGACCAGGGCAGGGAGAAGCTGCCTGCAGTTGCCATGGGTGGGGCAATTTCCCTTTGAGGATGGCATGAAAGAGAGAGGCTGCCATTACTTATTCAAAGGGACGTATCATATGGGCATATGGGCAGCCTTGTTTTGCACCATTCCAATATGTACAAATCTCTATCTCCAAATATAGTTAAACACAAGGTCCCCAATGACAAATTTTAGTTATGTATTAGCTGGGGCTGTCATAAGAAAATATCACAGACTGGTAGCTTAAACAAAAAGTTACTATCTTGTAGTCTGGAGACTAGAAGTCTGAGATCAAAGTGTCAGCATGTTTGGTTTCTTCTGAGCCTTCTCCCTTGGCTTGCAGATGGCTGCCTCTTTGCTGGGTCTACACATTGTGTTTCCTCTGTGTGCATCTTAATCTCCTTTTCTTAGAGGGACAGCAGTCATATAGGCTTAGGGCTCACCCATGTGACCTCATTTTACCTTATTTCTTTAAAGGCTGTATTTCCAAGTATAGTTACATTGGGGGTTAGGACCTCAACACATGAATTTTGGAGGGATGCATTTCAGCCATCATAGCATAGCAATTGTGAGTTGTTGCACATGAAGTACAGACTTTGCCACTAACTCTTCAGCTCACTAACCACTGTGTTCGTAACAGATGCACATTATGATCAGTGACCAGTCTTTCGAAGTCTGTTGGTGATTAGTGAGCGTCTGTTGGTCAGTGCACAGACAGCAAAACATGTAGTTCTGTTGCTTCCTTGTCTCCCAGTGATAAACTCAGATAACATTTTACAAAAATAGCTCATCAGGAGAGGGAATTGGCTACCAAAAATGAAAGTGCTTCAAGGCAACAAAAAGTGAATGCAGAAAGTGAAATTAGTTGTGATTAGGAGATTTGGAAATGGCAATAGCAAGGTGAAAACAGCATGAGACCTAGGCATGCATGAAGCTACAAAACAAGCCATATTTTAAAAAGTCTGATGAATGTATATAAAAAGCAAGGTAAAGTCATCTCAACATAGTTTAAATTGCACTAGAAGAGAAAGCCACTTATGGTTGAAATTCAGTATTTACATCTACTTTAGATGGAAGACCATAATAATAATTTTAAAATTCCTGATCAGTTTGACTAATATTCAGGACAAAGTTTTCAAGTTACTTACTGGATTAAAAGAAAATGGTAATTACATGGAGACTGTAGAAGAACTTTTTACTGCCAATAAAGGCTGGTTTCATTGTTCCCGAAGTTGACATGAGTTGGTTAATGTTACACTGTCTGGTGACAGTTACTACTGCAGATAAGGGTGCTTCTGTGAAATGTGTGCCCAGAATCCAAGGATTAAGGCAGGTTTGTGGTGATCATGGAATAGTTAATGCTGATGAGATAGACCTTTTGGAAGACAACTGTGTCAAGAACTGATGTCAAGAAAGACGTGGAATCACAAAGTGGTGGTAACAGAGATTCTAGATATTCAGCCAGGGAACTTAGTGAAGGTGAACTTACTAAGTGAGAAATGTGGTCGTGAAGAAAAAGATGAAGATGTCCCAGAGGAAGTGGCACTGGCAAAAAAAAAAAACCTTCATATTAAAGGAACTCAGATATTTCACAGCATTGAAAGGGCAAAATGTTGGATGCTGATCCAGGTTTAGGAGTATGGCAATTAGCCACACGGCATAGAAGAGATGTTCCCTCCATATCATGAGTTATTTGACAGGAAGGCAAGTGCTGTCCAATATACTTCTGATAAATTTTTTACAAAGAAATAAAGCACAATATTTCTAATATTTTAAATTACTGTACTAAGTAAATGTTCATTTTACTGTTTTTTCATTTTTCTATCATGTATAACTAACAATAAGAGTTTTCAATGTTTTGACATAAATTTTTAAAGGTCATGGAACAATCATAATTTTCCTATTGATCATCAAAATGGCTTTATACGAGCATAGTTATTTTTATGGTCCCACACTCCCATGCAAAGTAAGGACCGTGTGCACGTGTGTGTATGTGTGTGTGTGATCTTTGCTGAATCTACCTAAGATGTATTGTGTTATGTTTGTACTTGCATTATTCACCTAAGCCTGGCAAGTATAACTTTTCCCAGTGGTTCAGAGTTGTCATTAAAAACAGCAATTAATGTTTTGTGCTGTAAAGTAAAATAGCCTGAAAGTTAAGGGTGTGGTTTATGCAGCCAGATTTTCAGAGTTCAAACACTGAGTGTGCTCATTAATTTTGTATGATCTGAAGCAAGATGCTGTGTCTCTGTGCCTCACTTTCCTCATCTGTAAAATGAAGAGAATAATTGTACTTACTGCATAGGGTGGTCATGAAGATTAAATGAGTAAAATGTAGGTAAAGCGCTGAGTGCCTGACAACATCATAAACAATGTGTTAGCCATTGCTGCTGTTGCTGGTGACCATAGTGGTGACCACACTGCTGGTGGAAGCAAAAGAAGCGATAGGAGGAGTAGAAGTATTAATGATGCTGCGTATTAATATCTGAAGATTTACTGAGATTGGGGCTATTTCTTTCCTATATCAGATAGCCTCAGGCTACTATGCTTTCAGTTTCTTGTGTTGCTTTATTTGTGTGTTCTCCTCCCTCGTTATTGGGCTATTAATGGACATTCTCTGCATCTGCCTCCAAGTGCCGTCTTCTCATCTCCCTCTCCTTAATTTGACACTCTTAACCACAATGGGCACCTAGAGCAGAGAGTCTGTCTCGTTGTAGTAGCATGTAACCCTGGATCAGGCCCAGTTCCTTCTGGAACTGTCACAGGGGAGCCCAGAAGAGAACGATTTCTTTGGCTCAAGCCTCACATTCATGAAGGTGCCTTCAGTTTGCCATTTGACATTAGCTCTAAATGAAGTTATGTTCTTAATCATTGTATTTTACCTATCTGTCTTAAAAGCATTAAATTATTCTTTGTGAGTGCTGAAATTATACTACTCTCTTTTGGCATTTCTTCATTTTTTAAATCTACTGAGAACCTTGAAGTACAGAAGGGCCCAGGACCCTCTGAGGCAGCCTGCTCAAGAGAAAAGCAGGTGGAATCCTGGCTGTGTTGTAAGTTGATGGTAACTGGATAAATGGGCTCAGGACAAGAAAGAAGATATAAGAAAATATTCATTTTCCTCTTCCCAACCTCAAATTGCTTTTATTCAAAATAGTGTACTAATTTACCTTGTCTCAGAGGTGTAAGCCGTGGTTCCCTGTGTCCTCCTCCGAGTTTCCTTACGTAGCTTCCTTATGCCATAGGGGGAAAGAGAGCACCTTGGCTCATTTTTTTTTGGCAAAATTAATCTGAGGTTATTGAACAAGAAACTGAAAAATGCACTGTACCAGAAAATTCAGTTAAGCTGAGGATCAGTGGCTTCCCCTGGATGGCCAGCATTGCATATTTCAGGCCCAACTCAGGAAGAGCTGGGCGCACGGTTGGCATCCAGGTTGCCTGACAGTTGAGTGAAATAAATGAGGGTCAACTGAATTAATGTCATCAGTTTATTGCATCACAGTGGGGAAAAAAACTGTGTGCTAAAAGGTCATTAGCCTTCAGATCAACTCGTCTCTTAATAGTTGAAGCATTCGTTAACAAAATTATAAAGTTTGTGAATAGTTATGTCCTATATACAGGTATTTTCTTACGTCATGGATATTTATTTCCTTAACAACATTTGAATGAATAAATAGGGATTTTTGAAAAGGCTTCTAGCCATTGCCCAGGGCAGGACTGAACGTGCTACCTGTCGAAATGCTAAGAGGTTTTAGTTCTGAAGGAAAGCTAGTGAGATTTTGCTAGTATTGTGTGCTCTGTGTTGAGGTGGTAGGAACAGGTTTGAACCTGCAGTTGTTGGGGTTTTCTCCTTAATATTTAGAGAATTTGATTTTTTCCCCCCAGGGACTTTTCTTCCTGTGTTAAAATACACATAATGCAAAATTTACTATTTTAATCATTTTAAATGTACATTTCGGTAACATTAAATATGTTCACATTTGTTATGCAGTCATCACGACCGTCCATTTCCAGAACTTTTCCATCATCCCCACATGGGAACTCAGTATTCATTCAACTCTAACTCCCCTTCCCTTCCGCCACCCCTGGATCCTTGGTAACCACTGCCCTCCTTTCTCACGTTAGTGGAATCATACAATATCTGTCCTTTTGTGCCCGGTTTACTTCACTTTAGGAAATTCGATTTTATGCATACTTTTCTAACAGGTTGCTGCTTTTGGGGACAGTAATAATCAAAAACTTACCATTGTCCAAAGCCCTAAGTCTGAAATTCTGTCTAAAAGTGCTACAGTATTTATTAAACTAAGTGACTAAAATGACATAGTATAATATCTTTGAGGAAGAGTTCCACTTTCAATTTTGTTGTTTAACATTTCTATTGTAAGAAAATTATTCATACGTGAAATTTTAAATTTTCTTAAAAATTCCACTTTCGTTATTGCTATTGCACTTCTTGTTTGGGGATCATTACCTGTGAGGTCTCAGCAGGGATTGAGGGAGATTTAGCCTCCCTGATTAGTGGAATCAAGTTTGGTGATGTGTGAGTTGTCCCCAGAAAGCATTAGTATAATGTAATTGTCTTCTCCTGCATTCTTTAATGCTTAGCCCCACCCCCACCCCCAGCAGCACCCCAGGGTCCTCTTCTGGAATCCCCTAGAGTTCCTAAGGGAGAAAGAGCATGTGTCAGGGGACAGACACATGATACTTAAACATCAAAGTTAGTACTGGAATACTGAATTTCCCATTTCACTTCCAAGAAATTCCCCATGCATTGTTGTCTAGAATTGTCTTTAGAATTGCTTCTTCCAGTGTTTCCTAAGATGGTTTGTTCCACTCTGAGGGCTGTGCCACACTGCCTGGTGGACTTGGAGATGCGGAGGTGGAAACAATGCGCAGGGTTGGCTCAGGGCTTTTTGTTTGCGTGTCCCTGTTTACCTATTCATAATCATGGATCCCGTCTGCTGCGTGGTATCGTGAGGCACGCGTAACAGCACCTCCTTACTCCAGCGGGTTGAGAAGGAAGAGCATGACGCCGACTTTCTGGACCTTCCATCAGGCAGTAAGAGGTGTAGTTCGTGTGTGTCAGGATGACAGAGGGCCGAGGCTGGACCCACGTGTGGCCGCTTCCGGGGTCTGCCATGTGCTTTGCAAGCTGCAAAGTGTTTCCTTTAAAACAGCTAATCCTGCGTGACAGTCTCTTGCATTTTGTTGTCAGAAGCTACACGCTGCTTTCCTAGGAGCTAATTGAAAAAAGGGGCCAGTCTGCATCCCATTCCTGCACACCCTGAGTCATGAAAACATTTTCTTTTTCTTCTAAGCAAAATTGAAAGAAAGAAAAGAAAGAGAAAGAGAAAGAAAAAGGTTGCCATCCAGTGGAGGAAGGAGTAATTCCCAGCTTCATTCAGGAAAAACGCAGGCTGAAATATGCTTAACTATTTTAACTTGACTGGGGATTTTTACCACCTTATGGGCTTTTTTTCCCTGACATCCGGAGCCAAATGGGTGCAGTGTGCCTTTAAGAAAAGAGGTGCCTCACCAAACTTCGCTGTAGTTGTATCTCACCATTTCGGTAGGGAAGGAAAGTGTTAATTTCTTATTTGTACACTTTTTTTCCCCGACTTCCTTCCTATTCACTTCATTAAATCTAGAGGCAGTTCAGCATGGGAGCCGTCTGTATGTTGAATTAGGGCTCGCACTCTTGCGCAACACGTCACCAGTCGGAAACTGGGGGTTTGCTTCTGTGATTTATTTCATTATTGTGCTGGTAAAAGGTTTGGAAGGGAATTCTTTTTTGGGGTAGTACTTTAGGATTGTATAGCAAGTTTTTGTGTTTTCTTTTTTTTTTTTTGCGCCCCCCCCCAGTGCTGAGTTGAGTCAGTTGAGCCAGTTTAATAAATAATTTTTTTAAAACAAAAGAACAGTTTAAAATCTCCATGAATGATTTTACTTACATGCAGGAGTAATCTTACTCTACTCTTTATGTACGAAAAGCATTGGGAAGTATTTAGTGAATTGATTTCCATTAGAAAAAGACCCTTAGAAATCACAGAACATAAAGCACTGCATATGGATGTGTTTGGGGGTCTTTGGGGAGGAGGGAAGATGTTTTGTAGCTCTCTGCATTCCTGCATAAAACCTTAATTTAAGGGGAATAATGGTCAGTACTTTGTGTGTTTCCTTGTAATTCCAGAACCTAAATTTAATAAGAATCTGCACGTATTAGCAATTGTAATAAATATTGTTTCACTAGTTCTGTTTGCAATCTAATTTGTTTTCGTTTCTTAGCTACTCATAGATTTAAGAGATTTAAAAGTCCAAATATCACAAGCTTATGCTTTGTTCCCTGTTTTCAAAATTAAGGGGGGTGAGTGTAGAAATACCCTTTTCAAAACTTCCCCCCTCTTCATTTATCCCACCGAAAAGAAAAACAATGAAAAATTTTACAGCATGAAACTGAAAGTGAAGTGTCACAGTTGTTAGAGATTTTCTTTAAAGAGAAGACTAACATATTGTAATTAAAATATTTGAAACTGAGAACATGCACGTTGCTTTTACTTACATGCAGTTAATGAAAAAAAAATGTCTTCTATTTAAAAAATCATTTTAGACTGCTCCAAAACCATGCAGCTTTTTTTAAAAAAAATAATAAACTAAAATGAGGTGTAAAATACCAAAAGAAGCATACCTTGTTTTAATTTTTAAAAATAAATGTGAATATTAATTTGTTTTCTTATTGGCTTAATTGTTAAAATGCGAGCAAGAATCAGAAACCACCTGAGCTAAAAATCTCTAATTCTGCTGCCTGGAATAATAAAGGGAGAAAAAATATGATAAGTAGTTGTCAATATTAAAACAGGCTGAAGGAGGAAGGCTTCGGGCCTTGTAGTAGGTAGAATGAAACAGCAGATTTGAGTATCCACAATCCTTTCAGTATTAAATTTTCAGTAAAATAAAATTACTTGTATATGAAAACATAGCCTTTCCCCAGCTCTCTTTTTTTTCCTGATCAGCTGATGAAGAGACTAGCAGCTCGCTGCTTTGCTGGCTTGTTAATTTTATCCCCACTAACTGTGATTTCCGATAGCCGGCCTGCTGATAGTGGTAAGGTAAATATCCTTTTTCGTTGCCGTCTTGAAGATTCAGTAGAACTACATCCCAGGCATGTGTAGGTGTGTAACACATCAAAAGCCGGTGTTCTCCGTATTTCTGTGTGCAACTGGGTGCTTGAGAAGAGCAATACCATTAACTGTTGACAGCCTTGCATGCTGTATTTATTATTAGCATGTTCAGCCTCCAAGATATGCGGGACAATTTCCTTTTCTTAATCTTCGCTTAGCTGCAGTGTGTTTAGCTGTATAGTGGGTGTCCTGCTTTTAGGCAAATGAATATTAATGAAATAATGTGGAGCTTTTTTTTTTTTTCCTTTTTCCTTATAACTCATCAGATCTTGCCTCCTTCATAGTGGTTATCTGAACACTGTAGGATCGTGATGGAAATTGTCTTTTGATTATTAAGGCCTAGGCTCAGACTGTCCCTTAGGATTCTGTCTGTGTGCATGTTGCTTCTATGGATTTGCACATTGGAGGATGCATAGAAAACATTTCTTTTAATCCCACTGGCATTTTTAACACGCCAGGTTGTTTTGTGTTCTGTACCAGGTTTTCTTCACAAAAACCTTTCTTTTTCAGGAGGCATTGTACATAAGTGAAAGAAATTATGTCTGAGCTGTAATCACTCTTTATATTGATTGTTATACTCACATGATCATAAATATTAGCCATGTTTGGTGCTGTGGAGAAATGAAGGTAATTGCCTTATGATTAGAGCTCTTTCAGCTAGAGAAAGGATTGATTAGCATTTGCATACTGGAGGCAATATTGAGAGGCAGGAAGAACAAATAACAACATCAGTTATTTTGTGTGAGAAAGCAATCTCAAAATGTAAAGATTTTTTTTTTAAGAATTTCTTTGCCATGTTCACATGTTATCTGGGTTTTGTGGTTTTATGGGGATTTCTTTCCGTTTTTTTTCCCCCTTTATTTTTCTTCTTTTGAGTTTGAGATTTACAAGGGAGAAAAAAAAAAGTTGAAACTTCTGGGTCTGTCACATGGATCTTTTAGCCCTTTATGAACAGGTTTCTTTTATACCTGGTTGTTTTTATAGCTATTTTATTATCTCTCTGCATTAGTGCTGCTGGCTCTGGTTTAAAGCAAGCGTTTGCAGGTAATTGGAAAAAAGTGTTTATTGTTTGTGAGTGTGTGTGTTCTTTTATTGGATGATTTAAGTGCGTTTACCAAGGAATGTGGCTTTGTACTTTCCCGTTTCCTTGTTTACTAATTGCTACGTTAGAACAAAAATCTTGATGGAATTTTGTTCTGTGTTGTGAATCATGAATAAATTGATGTAAAACCTCAAGAAAAGGTCAAAGCTTGTATGATTGTACGGACGTGTTCTAAGGGAAATATTTTTCTTCACCCATTCCTCATCTTTGTTTACCTTCCCCCTTTTACAGTAATGAAACAGTTAGAGTCCTATTCTGATATTGAGCTAAAATTTCATTTGGATTCAGTTATCAAACACTGGAACATATAGCTCTTTTAATATTCGTCATATTCTCCTTCACTATGAGTATTTCCGGCCTTCCACGTTATTTTGCTCCCGAAACAGACTTGGGTTAAAGATGTATTTATCCATTATGGTAACATTCCTTTTTTCTTCTTCCTCCACTGATTACTGTTAACTTTTTTTGTTTGTTTCATTTTATTCTCATTGTTCAAGCTAATATATAAATATATGTGTGTGTATATACACACACACACATCTTTTTTGTCTTGGTTATTTTCTTGTCTTGAATTTTTCTCCTTCCTTTCCGATAAACAGGCCATTGAAGACGGCAATTTGGAAGAAATGGAAGAGGAAGTACGGCTTAAAAAGCGAAAAAGACGAAGAAATGTGGAAAAGGACCCTGCAAAAGAAGATGTGGAAAAGGCTAAGAAGAGAAGAGGCCGCCCTCCAGCTGAGAAGCTGTCACCAAATCCCCCCAAACTGACAAAGCAGATGAACGCTATCATCGACACTGTGATAAACTACAAAGATAGGTGAGTGTTTTGTCGCTTCACCTTGGTCATCCTTCACCAAGACTGTGAGCGATTCTACCTAAAGAGCAGGATTTATTATGTTGCGTGCATGGGTTTGGAGGTTCTTTCTACCTTGTGTTTTATGGTTTTCCCTGCAAAGGTACGAGTAACCGTGTGCCACGTTCAAAATGGCCACTTTTGTATGATGCCTCAACAGGTATTGTTTAAGATAGTTGGAAATGAATTTAGATTACAAAATTTCAAAAAGGTTCTTAAGGACCTCTGAAGTACCATCATTTATGTAAGAAGGGATTAGGATGACAG
This sequence comes from Avahi laniger, assembly GCA_963575035.1. NCBI lineage: Eukaryota > Metazoa > Chordata > Mammalia > Primates > Indriidae > Avahi > Avahi laniger. The sequence continues at coordinate 37,807 of CAUYSK010081605.1, forward strand.
AACGAAATTATTATTATTTTTTTTGAATTGAATTGTTACAGAAAGCAGAGTCCTAATATGTTTAAGGTAAATATTTCATGTTAAAGCTCTGTTTAAAATCAGACAGATGCTTCATTGAAAATGCTGTTTCTTCTTTCATTCTAATGCTTGAATTTCTGAGCACTTGTCAGAGCCATCTCTTTCTTCCCAAGACTACTATATGGCGTGATTTTTTTTCAGGAAATTTATCTTTTCTTTGGAACTTTTTGGATGTGAACTTTGAGAAACCTGTGCTGGACACTTCTCCCCAGGACATTTTAAACAGTAATTATTTGAAAACCAAAGCAAAGACATTTTGCGGTGTCGATGGGTCCTATAGAGTAGATAAACTAGTTTGGCTACATTTTGGTTAGTTGATTTGGTTTCCACTTGATAATCATGTAATGATGTTTTCATTTGAAGATGGTGTCTCATTTCAGTTGAACAATTGATAGGAAACAAAACAGACATTTTAGTTCTCTAAATTGCATAGTGGTATTAATCAGTTTTTAGTTATTAAAAAATTTTTTTTCATTCCCCCAAGGGGGTCATCATTCCTGGAGGTACTACAATACCAGCTCGATGCATGGAGTGGATGGAGCAAGCTCCTATTCCATCTCCCTGCTCCAAAAATATATTTAATATATTGTCCTCCAATAGAGGATGTATCAGATACCGATAACATTTAACTGATAACAACAGATACTGTACTCGATCTTAGCCAACAGGCTGAGAAGCAGTTGTTTACCAAAAATGTTTGACATTAACTAGTGTTGCTCTGTACACCTGGAAGCATTTAACGTGAATAACTAAGTTGTGTTTTTATGTTTTCACTGTGGCTTTTTGGTGCACGTATTATAGCAGGAAGGAAAAATTTGTTAATAAAGATAAAGTAGTATAAGAAGCAAAAAACTTTCCACCATGGGGTTTTGTTGTTAAGCCTTTCTTATCTGTCGGGCATTTTCACAGAAATGGTGAAAAGAGTAGGAGGAGGTGTTTGTGAAAGGGTCAGGATTTCTTGCCCCTTTGTACCCACTAGGTCTCTTAGATTCCATTGCTTACTATTTTCCTTCCTTCAAAAAACAAAACAAAACAAAAAAAGTGCATCCCCTTTAAGGATTCTGGAGTAGCCACAAAGGGCAGCCCCATTATATTGGGTTTGGATCAGCTGTTCATTGACATAGGGGAATGGCCGCAATCCAGGAAAGGAAATTTTACCGCAAGTCCGTTCCTTGCCCAGAGTGAACATGGAAACTTCTTGTAAACCAAGAATCAGTAACACACACTGTCAAGTTGCTGTTCACCCCCAGCTCCACTGGTAGATTTGCCCTAGATTTAGGGACAGTTTACAGGAAGCCAGCTTGGATGATGCCTTATTTTATCAGTCCCTGGTGTAAAGAAAAATATTACCAAGTAGAGAGTATCACTCTGCATACACCTTGAACCTTCTTGCCTTTGTCTCAGGAGAAAGTAACATCTGTTTCTCTGACCAGATGTGCCTTGACCTGCAACAGGCATTTTGTTCATTACTTGCTGACTGTGTCTAGGACTATTGTAACATTGAAAAGGGCCAAGAAAAATCCTTGGAGGTTTAAAAGCTAGGCCTTTTATTCCAAGATAATGGTTATATCTTCCTTTAGTGATGTAGAAGAGGTCACCGACAGGTGGACTACATATTACCAACAGATTGTTCTTTATTTGGTTTTATGTTGTTGGGAGTTTTTTGCGGGGGTGGGGGGTGGCAGCCAATACATAAACATAGATTTCTTCTAAAAACTTCAGGGGTCCCTTCCCACCTCCTCATCTTTTTGAAAACCTAAAAATGTGGCAGCACTCTGCTCAGCTGTCCCGAAGGTGACAATCAGTAGGGGTGAAGAAATGGAAGCCCCCTGTACTTGGGAGAGCGGATGCTGGGCTGCCACAGTCCCCGTCACCCTCTATGATCTCTCCAGTGCAGAGTGTGAGTTGCCATTTATCCAGCTTTTCGTACCAGGCTCTCTTCCCTCAGTTGCATGACCTGCTGGCTCCACAGCCTTTTGAGTTTGTGACTTCCTGGCATACGTGGCTGTGGGCTGACCGTTTTCCTTGAAATCATCCCAAAATACGGAGCGGTATGAGGTTATAGCCCTTAAACCTCAGCAAAGCATAGCACAGTGGTTCAGAGTACAAACTCTTGTCTTATTTAACTGCCTGCGTTTGAATCCTGACTCTAGCATTCACTAGCTGTGGGTCAATGGGGTAATTTACTTAATCTCCCCGAGCCAGTTTCCCCATCCAAGAAATGGGATGATTACTGGACCTGCCTCTAGAGTCATTATGAGTCATCAATGAGTTAATACAACTGAGGTTCTTTGAACAGTTGAATTATTAATAATTAGCCTTGCAGACTATTTGTAGCTAGTTGGGTGGGTGAATGGACCTCTGCACTCTGTAAAGAAAGTGTCCTTGCTGGTCCTGGTTTCCATGGTTTTATTTCCAGAAACAGAAAATGCAGCTTCGTGTGACTGATGGTTGAGGACTGAACGTGTCTTTAGCTGTTCTATGTAGGTAAAGGATATTTAAATATTTCAGAATGCAGATATTAAGCAGCTTTTTTCCACATTTTTCTGGTTTTATTTATTTAATTACTTTCTTTGCTTTTTCTTAAAAAGTACCGTTGTAAGGCCCATTCCATTAGCTCCCACATTTTGGTACTTTCTGGGGAGTATGTGCTAAATCTCCTACCAGTGCATGTTTCATGTACATTTCATGTTGCTTATCCTCTGGAAAAAGCACTTACTCTATTTACATTTTGTATTTCTCTTTAACTTGGTACTCAAGTGGGAGGTGCTCAAATTAGAGGGCCTTAATTAGATACAGTGTCATATTTTTGGTTGGTTTTAGAAAATGCTACTGGAAGGTGTACATCTCACTATGTTGAGATTTTTGCACCATTAAAATCAGTTGCTAATATAGAAACTCAACCTACCTGTGAAAGAAATACCCCCTGTACTAATCTCCCTCCCATCACTTTGGTCCAATGTTAGGGCTCTGACAGTCGTGTAGATTAGCAGTGTATTAAATAAGAACTGCCATCTATATTTAACTGATCTGTAAGAAGAATTAATTAGCTCTCATGAGACAGTTGTTTAAAAGTTCTTGCATGATTCTGGGACAGATGTATCTTGATATTTTTTTAAAGAACTAAAATAATTTATGTATCTATTTATTGCTTTTGTATTTCATTCCAGGCCTTGTTTTTTAAAAGGAGGGTACTTTTAAAAATATGACCCAGAAGAGCCAGTAATTTTGTGTGATTCATAAATGTAAAACCCTTCTGCAATAACTACTGTCAGAGGTAGTACTGGTCTGCTCCTACTGATAACCATCATTTTATTTCCCCAGATAGAATATTTTACATTAAGTAGTACTAGAAGGCTTTGTTTTGACTTGTTAAGCATGTTTCATTTTCTGCTTATTTAGAAGGCTTTTAAAAATCATATTCTCAGTTTATGTAGTGTTTAACCTAAGACTCTCTATTTCTTTGAAAAGGGATTCATCCTAATTTGCAGTTGTACCCTTGAAAATTGTGTCTGGGATGAGATGTAGAATAAGATAGTAAAGACTAGGGTTTAGTGGAATTATCCCAAATCGGGAGACATGGCTTGTTGTTACCTGGATAAAGGAAAGAGAGATTCCGAGAGACATTCTTAAAGTTGGAAGGGACTTTTAGGTCTGCATGGTCCGACTTGCCACAACCCAGATGTTCCCCTTCACCTGTGATAAATGGGCACCCAACCTCCAACATCAGCTCACTACTTCAGGAGGCAGTTTATGACACGGAAGGACAGCCATAAACACATGACTATTTCCTCCATTAAAATGGATTCAGCCCTCTGACTTCTGTTTGTTCTACTTGGACCTTCAGAGAGTAAATCTATGCTCATTCTTAGAAATGTCCTTTAAAATATTTGTAAACAAGCATATCGACCTCAGGACATCCCTCCTCAGATTGAAATACCTAACTTTGCTCTCTGAGTGATGCCTAGACTTTGGCCATACTGGTCCGCCTCCTCAGGAACATGCTACTCTCTTTGTGTCACATTTTAAACATGGCACCAAGCCAAGCGTGGTAGTGTGCACTTGTCATCCCAGCTACTTGGGAGGCTGGGGCAGGAGGATTGCGTGAACCCAGAAGTTCCAGTCTTGCAGTGCTCTATGATCACCTCTGTGAATAGCTACTGCACTCCAGCCTGGGCAACATAGTGAGACCCTGTCTCAAACAAAAGAAAACATGGTACCCAGAGCTTCAGAGATATTCTGACAGCTAATTGCAGGGTGGTTAGCTTCCTTATTCTGAACGCCAGGATTCTGTTAACATAACTCTAGAGCGTGTTTACTTTTTCCAGCAACCTTGACACAGAGTTAACGCATATTGAACATGTGACTTGTTGAAAAACTCTCACTCCCCACTGCAAAACACACACACAGCTCTGTTCTCAAATGAATGCTGTCAAGGTTAGCCTTCAACTAAGCATTGATGTTTTTGGACCTGTACCTACTAATTGTATTCTTATTCTCATGCAGTTCCTTTGTAAGTTTTTTGTCCCGTCATTCTTGCCTGTTGCTGTAACTCTGAATTTTTATGTCTTTTTTTAAAAATGATGTTCACTTTCTACGTTTTTGTCATCTGAAGATTTGATATAAGCTATTACAGAGAAACTTCTAAGGGACAAAGGACAGGTCTCTATGACATGCCCCTGAAAATCACTTCAGGTTGACACAACTATATTAACCAGTAATCCTAAAAGTCGATTAACCATCAGTGAACTCACATGGCCATACTGTCATGTCACCCACATTTATCCTTTCTAGTGGTTTTCAAGAAAGGCTAAAACCAAGATACACTATAGCTGTAGCCTGTCCTGCATATCAACCTAGAACCCCCCCGCCAAAAACCTGAAATGAGGTTAGTTTGCCATGGCTTTTTCTAAGTGACTCCCTGCTGGTACTTAATGATGTTATTTATCTCTTCTAAATAGCCCCATGGCATCTGAATTATTTCTTCTAAATGTTTACCAAGGGTCAACATGAAGCATAACAGTCTCCGGTTTCGTTTCTCATTTTGAAATTGGGACATTTGCTTATCTCTCGTCTTATTCCATTTTTGCTGTCTGTGACTTCCTAAGCGTTATTAGCACAAGCGATCTACACACTCTTTCAGGATGTAATTAGATTGCAACTGGACACTTGAACTTCTTTGAAGTGACTTGATATGCTCTTTTTATCAACTCTCCTATCAAGAGCTTTTGTTCAGCAGTTATGATGCCTTGCTTTTCAAAGCCGAGCATTGTTCTCCTTCCTGAAGAATCTGGAAACAACACGAGTAGGGTGTCATCACCTCCTCCCTCTCTACCAGTTGTTTGAAGATGCCTTCTTTGCAGGAGGACTAGCCCTGCTGTCTGTAAAGGGTTTGGACATCAGGTCCAGCCTTGAAGCTGGCTGCAGGGAGGCAGGTGAAGGAAGCAGGAGACGCGCTCCTGGCCAGCTCCATCCGTGGGCGCAGCCCTGGCGCACAGTGGGGCGCTCCTGCCTTCCTGGCACTCTTCAGTTTCTGATCTCTTCCCCCAACAGGGAATATGTTCTTGCCCCTAATTTTAATAAGCTCTGGTGGTATCCTAGGAATTGTGGTAAGCCTCAGCTTGTTCTGAACTTAGTTCCCCTTACATTAGAGAAAATCATTCATTCATCCAGGAAATATCCCGGCATTGTTCTCTTATTCCCAGCAGTGCACTGCTGAGGCTGGCCATGGGGTGAAAACTCCAGGTACTCACCCTGTTCACCGTGCAGTGGAGGAGAGAGCTTTCCGTGGGATATTACTGTATGGGCAGCCGGCCTGGGGAATCCAGGAAAGCAGGAGTCATATGAGCCCCATTATATGAGGATATAATGATATCATCTGGTGTTTAGAGTCACTTTTGGACATTACAATGACACTTACCTGGGAAAATAGAGCCAACATTTCATTACATTATAGCACCTGAGGATTTGGGAAACTTCAAACCTAAGGACTAATTGCACTTGTTTAATGCCTATACACACCAAAAGTAATTTGTAGCATTTTCCTCATTTTAAGTAAGGCTGAACCAGTTTTTAAGGCTCACATATAATCAACCCATTCTCCAGAGGGCTGAGTTCTTATTTAAAAATGTTTCCAAGGCTATCTCTCCGAAGTGCTTTACCTAAGGTGCATTTGGGTCTTTACTGCATTGAAAGCTTTCCCGCACTGATGGTCATCCAACGGACTATTCATTCTGGTGTCCTCACTGCCTTTCTAAGATAGATCTGTAGTGACATACATTTTTAAAACCAAATCCATGTCATTTTTTAGTGTTCTTTTTCTGTTGTTTTATCTTTAGATCTTTTTGTTTGTAATTTTTTTCCTGAGCCAGTCGTATTGCTGACCTATGCACACTCCTTATCAGAATGATTTGAAATTATTCTGCCAGAATATTTTTTGTTCAGAACTTCACATCTGTGTTGAATTGTAGATTCTGTTAGTCTCAGATCCTAGAACCATGCCTTTCTTCTCTGAATTATTTATTCTATAAAACGTCTGAGATGTCATCTGTAGTTCCTGGGTTTCTCTTCACCGTTAAACGTGTAAGCTCTGAGATGACGCGATCTGTTCCAGCTTCTGTGTTCCCTTGGGCAACACCAGCATCATTCCAAGGTCCTAAATGTGAAAGAGTAAATGTTTTCCCAACCCTGTGCCTCATTGATGACATGCACTCAAATAGAGTCCCCTTGACACACCCAGCAGCGTCCCGCGGGCACCCCTCCTGCTGCCTCTGCACACACTGCCTTCGTGAGGCCCTTCCCAGCCGTGCCCAGCTCCCGGTCTGTTCCTCAGCCTGCCTTCTCTGAGGCACCTGTCTGATCATATCATACCATTACCGAAGAACTTTCTGTAGCTTCCCATTGCCTACCTGACAACAATCAGACTCCTTAGCGTAGGAGAATTCTTACATAGACTGCACCTAAGGACCTTCCCAACTTCCCAACTTCTGTTTCCAACATGCCCCTCCCAGCTCTCCTTATATTTCAGACATTCCAGGTGCTTCTGTACATCTGAAATACAGCATGTACACTGTCATCCCTCTACTGGCTAATGCTTTCTTCTCTCTGCACCCCGTCTCCCCCCTCCCCATCCCCACTCTAAAGCAGAGTGGGGCAGTGGCTCTGAGGGGACATTTGTAAGTGGCTGGGGGTAGGATGTGTACGCCACAGGGTGCTGCCTATGCCTGGAGTAAGGTCTAGAGGGTTTGGAGGGTTTCCCAGGATCCATCAAACCGGACAGCTGCTTCCTTGCCACCACACAAAGGGACACCAATGTAGCAGCATCAAAAGTCCTCCACTGAAGAGGCTTCCCCGGAGGCCTGTAGAGGGCTGAAGGCCTCAGATGGTGGTTTATTTTTGTTTCCACTTGAAGACCATGGATTCAGTGATCTATTCAAAAAGAATAGAGTTCTGGGGAGCAGAGCTGACTACTTAGACGGCATGCAGAACCCGAACCGGCCGATGCTTGGACCACCCTCTTGGTGCAGGCTACTGTAACAAGGCACTTTATCCTATTTCATTTTCACAGCAGCTTTCTGAGGGTAAGTATCGTGCCCATTTTACAAATGAGAGGCTGGACTCCCGTAGGCCAGCGCTACCTTCTCAAGATCACACACACCCCTGGCAAGTGGCTGCCTGTCTTCCGCTGTCGCCGGAATGATGAATGGGACGTGTGTGCAGGGAATGGAGCCAGGGCAGTAGGTATTTCTGTGTTTGGCAGAAGCAGGAAAAGCCCCAGACAGGATGGGAAATCCGTTTTTTCCCCATTTTCGAACTTTTTTTTCCAGAATGAGGTTCTAAACATAACCCCATGTGATCTTCCCAACAAGGTAGGTAGGTGAAGAGAATGAGGCTTGGAGAGTGAAATGAATTACGCCAGGTCACCCAGCCTAGGAGGAAGGTGGTGGGCTGGGACGAGAACCCAGGTCTTCTGACTCCAGTGTTCTTTCTACTCTACCGCAGGTGTAACGTGGAGAAGGTGCCCAGTAATTCTCAGTTGGAAATAGAAGGAAACAGGTCAGGATCTGTCTTATATTCCGGTGTCTCTAAATACAGGTATCCCTTGGTACATGCAATAGACCGATTCATAGCATCAGCCTTTGGAAGCAGATTTCTCCATTTACCTCCTTATCACTCCCCTTGGCGTGGGGGATGGAGGCACAGATATTCTTAAACACCTGTCATGGCTTCTGAGGTTTTGTGTTTTAACCCGGGTGTGTCCTGCTCTGTACATGCACTTCTTACAAAGGTGTTGGGAGCTCCCTGAAAGCCTGCACTACTGCAACACCACGCGTGAGGATGGGTTTCTGCTGCTTCCTCCCTTCCAGAGCAGCTTCTCTTGTATGTTCTGCCATCCCTCTAACTCTGAGCTGTGTCGGTTTAGAAGCTTAATGCCCAGCACCTGTGGTGACTTGATCTGCAAGACATGAAGCATGCATGTTCACGCTGTGTCTGCATTCTGGAGTTGATCACAGCGTGTAGAGGGCAGTTGCTGAGTTGCTTCCTGTTTGTGCAATGGATCGGGTTTCAGGGTGTGACTTCTCAGCCTACCTGTTGTGTGGGGTCCTGAGCATCCTAAGCCGGTCTGTTTAACCTTCGTGTGCCTTTGTTTCTGTTGGGTGGAAAGCAGAAATGCTTTTTTCCTAGAGGCATTGTGAGAATTAGATGATGTCAGTTGAGCTGAAGAATTGGATGTACATAATATACCAGGGCTAGGAGTTGTTATAATAATATATCAAAAATAACATTTCTTTCCTGCTTTCAATGTGTACTTTTAAGAACTATCGACACAATGCTTTACCATCCGTATTCCAACTTTGTCAACCGACCCAGATAACGTTCTTTATGGCATTTTTTTCCATACCAGCATAGGACCCAAAGTAGGGAAAATGCATTGAGGCTGTGTCCTGTGTTTCAGAATGAATACTGATCACCAGTTGTGACATTCTTCTTGATATAAGGAGATACAAAATGGGAGTGATTTATACCTAGCCATTTCTGTGTGGAGATGAAAGTGTTAGGCAAGGTTGTTGATTTTTGATCTGTCTTATTACTGTTCAGTAAACGATAATTAATCCTGGAAACCAGGCCCACAAACCATAGCGTCTACTGAGAAACATCAAGAATCATGTTCTGTTTTCACCATTATGAGAAAGAACTCAGTGTGGATTTGAATTTGGAGATTGAAATGACAAACACCTGATTTTGTAAGTCTGGGCAGTTTAAGCAGTGAGCCCAGTTGGGCAGACACTTCTACCCCCATACTAGGAAGGAAGCCTCTGGTCTAAATAGCATGGTATGGTCTGAACACCCAGCTTAAGGCATGTGCTTGAGCTCCTCTTTCCCTGTCCCCTCTTCCATCAAAATGGGCACGTGACCATGAAAAGTAGATTAACAACTTTAAAGGATATTGCAGCTCCCCAACGTCACACCTGGGCTTTTCAAGGGGAGACGATTTGACCATATGTAGTTAGGACCTAGAGAAATCCATTTTCACTAAAGACACACTTAAGCTGTCATTTCCAGAGGCGTAGCAAGGGGCTTGGCATTTGCTTCCTCAGGGCTCTCTGGAGTCTCTCTCGTCCCTGCCTGGCTGTTACACATGCTTCCTTCTCCCATAAGCCTGAGCCAGCGACGTGGTGTTCGGAGGTTGTATTATGACAAATTAACCCTTCAGAACAGTTTGGTTCTTTTTTTTTTTTAAGTCCTTTCTTCATGTGTTCAAAAGCACTGAGCATTTTCTGCATGTCAGTCTCTGTGTAAGTATTGAAAATGGGGGAAAAAAATGAATAAAATGGAGTACTTTAAAGCACATTTGGAAAGAGCCGTCTGAAGGAATAACGCAGGTACCTGATGTGAATGAGGTGTGCGGACGACGGGGTTGGCGGGGAGCTTCTAAGTGGCTGAGGGCAGAGTGGGCGTTTCCCAAGCAGACTGAGGGGAGGACAGTGGGCAGGGCAGAGGCGCTCGGTGGCCCTAGTGTGTGGGCAGCAGGCTCCCTCTGGAGAACACACACATCTCGGTATGACCAGGTCACTGGGATCAAGGAGGGTGACAGCCAGGTGAGGCTGGAGGAAGCAGCAGAGCCGATCCCGAGGGCCTCAAACACCAAGTTGAGGAATTTTAACATTCTCTTCTAGGACTGGGGTCTCAAGGTCAGTTTTTAATCACTGCAGTGACTGTTAAGAGCACTGTTTCGAGGAGACCGAGGGAGGGCACACCTGAGCTCCAGGTGTGAGCGCGCAGTGCCCAGCGCGTGATGTGTGTCATGGGGGGAGGGGAGGCGACTCCAGGGCAAAGTGGAGAGCCAAGAGGGGAGAGTGGGGACAGAGGCAGGTTCCTGTTCGAAAATGTCACTGTAATAGTGTGTGAAGGACGGATTGAAGGGGACATAAGTTAGGAGGAGATGTCCTTAAAATAAGGAAGTGGCGGCGGGTAGGATGACAAGGGAATAAATACTCAGAGGTATGATTGACAAGACTCGGGCAGGCTGGATGTGCAAGGAGGAGAACTCGGACAGCCGTTGGATCTCTGCCCTGAGTGATCAGTGAGCGGCAGTGCCGTTTACAGGAGTGCAGGTGGAAGGAAAGTTGGCGTGTGTGAAGGTACTGTGTGTACGTGTGTGTTCACACGTGTGTCTGTGCAGCTACCCAGGCCCTCATACCCAGCACAGCTGAGTTCTCTCCATGGCTATTAACAGCTTGAACGTTGTGATTATGTTGTTAGTATTGACCGCCCCTTCAGGACCAGCCAACGAGCTCTTTTAGACAAAATTTATTTTTAGCATCCTTGGCACCAGACAGTCCGTATTTCTTTAAGCCATGGAGAGAGACTGTAACAACGGATCTCAAGCCCAAGCACCTTCACATTTAGTGGCTCTAATTCGATTGCAGAGAAATTGCCGTGAAATAGCAGTGTGATCGAGTAGATCCACTTTTAAGGAATTTTAGTTGTAGGCGAAGAGCCTTTCTTCACTCATTGTTTCCCACACTTTGGACAGTTTATCTTGTGGGGTAGCAGCCTGTGAGGCCGGCGCCTCCTGCGTTGTCTGGGATGGTGCTTCCAGAGTGTGGTCTTCCATCTTGAGTGCTGCAGCTCCTTCTTGAAGATTCCCAGTAGGGCTAGAGGCTCTGGGACGTCTTGCTGTAAAGTCAGCGGTTTAACCCACCATTTCTCAAACTCATTTGAACAACGAACCCTCTTTTCAGGAACCACTGTTAATAATCCATTAAGCCAGTGTTCCGTGGAGCACACTTTGGGAAATGCTGAATTAGAGCCCAATTATTACATTTAGTCCAGAGAGAATCTGCTCCAGGAGGTGTGGATTCCAGGACTTCATTTTGCCCTCATTGCAAATATTGATACTTTAAACGTTTACTGGAACAGGCTGCTGTGACTTCTGGCGACTTGACACTTATTTATGGTGCTCAGCCAGTTATACCCACATACAGCAGGTGGGCAGCCCACAAATAAAGTTAGTCATCTGCTTTCTGTGGCACAGAAGGCCTCCCCTCAGCTTCCAGCGTTAGCCTGGCCCCCGGTCCCCTTTCCCCAGGGTCTCTGCCTCCCGAGCTCCAGGCCAGCCCCAGCATAAATAACCCCTCTCTCAGAGGGGAGGGAGTCCCAGCTGGAAATAACAAAACGGGGTTTTCTTCCAGGCTGACAATTGTTTTCCAAACCACTGTATAAACATTTTAATCAAAAATGAATTGCCCTGCAAGATAGCAGTTCTTTGGATATGTATGTTCTTGTTTATTCATGGAGAAGAAAAATCTGTCTCATTCCTTTAGCATCATACCTAATATGTCTTCCTTTAGAATTTACCAAAAGGGCCATTGTAGGAAAAAGCAGTGCTCCAATGCCTGCCAAGACCCACTGTTTAACAAAGCAACGTGTGGGACTCGGGCGCAGATGGAGAGGCATTTGATTTTGTTTATCTGCAAGAGCTTTGTGCTTTTGAGTTTGGTCCACAGTTCAGCCAAAAGCTTTGAAACATTTTTACCATTAAGAAGTGGGGACGTAGGAAGGGTCAAAGGACCATGCAGTGGAAGGGAAAGTAGGTCCTTACGTTTCGAAAGGCAAGCGTTCTTTGGGTCATGAGCAGGTGAGGTGGTGAAAGTTGGTAAAATGGCCAAGGAAGCAGCAGGCTATTATTCAGCTGTCAGACCGAGATGGGCAGTGAGAATTCCGTACCTTTATCGGCTGTTATGAAATGTCCAGTGAGAAAAAGGGGGTAGGAAACTAGTCCTGAGTCAATATTTCCAAAAGTCATACTTTTAGAATTGCTGGGAAGTCTTCAAAGATCTCTCTTCCAAATGCTTGTCCAAAAAAAAAAAAAAAAATACTATCTGAATCTCATATACTGTTGCCAGCACTTCTGATTTTTAGTAATAAATGCAGTGATAGGAACTTTGTACGGTAGATTCTGATGGTTGTAATATATTAAATAAAATTTTATGTAATTTATTTGGCCTTACATGGTAGAGTTAAAAAAAAAAAAGTGCCAACTAGTAAAATGTGCCTTTGATGGTGATACAAATAAAAGTTGGGCATATGACCCTGAGACATTTTCCTGACAAAAATAAAATTAAATTTATGACTTATACTAGGTTGTCAAAGTAACCCAACTAAAGTGTTTGAGGCCTATTTATGGCTAACATGATTCTAAATTATTAATACATTCAATTGTGAATCTTCATTTTGTTGAGTAAAAGTACATTATTTATGCTTCAACATAGCTCCTTCTGGTCCTGTTAAAAAACTGTTGAAGTCATATTGCACTTACAAGTTGATAATCCTGTTTTGGATTTTGGTTTTTTTTTTTGTTTGTTTAATGACATAAGCAATTTTTCCAGCCTTTTAAAGCATATAATTTAAAAATATATAATTTTAGATTCTCTAGCATTCCATTACTTGTCCTTTCTCCAGCTGCTAAACATTTTTGTCTACTTTGAATTATTTAATTATTTTAAATAATTCTGTAATAAACATCTTTATCTATAAATCTGTAATCTGTGTTTCAGCCTAGCGTAGATTACCAAAAGTAAAATTGTGCACCAGAGTGGGACTGTATTTAAGACTCTGGATCAAGTCTTGGTGTTTTTCTTATTGAGCAGAGAGAGCCCGTTCTAGTTTCCTGACTTGGGGGTATTTACTTTGCACTAATCTGATGCAACCTTGTTTTTCCTGATAACTCAGGGACATTATATATCTACAGTTCTTCATGACCCTTAGGGTGATTTTAATAGCTACCAGTTCATTACCAAAAACAAGTCCACTCCCATCCCACTGTGTTTTGTTGTTGCTTCTTATATATTTCAACAGTCTGGGAGATCAGATTTCCAAGCTTTTTAGAAAGTATCACCAGTAAATACTCATTAAGACTGAGATGAGAGATCTCGGTAGTGAATATGGAATTTAGGTCCTTGTGACACCTGGTTCATGACTGGCTCAGATTTCTGTGGGCTCCCTTGATAAGTGAGATACTGCTTACTATGGGCTAAGGAAATTTTTGAATGATATGTATTAAACCTCACAGGACCCTGACCCTGAAACCTACTGCCCTGCAATGTTGACCCAATTTTTAAAGTTTTCTTCCCAAATGATTTCTTATGTTTAATTCCTTTAGGACTGTGATAGCTTTCCTATAAAATCTTTCCAACCCCAGGTGGGTATTCTAGATCATGACATCATTTTCTTATCAAGGCAAGGTAGTCACATTTTTACCTTTATTAACTAGTGTAAACAAAACTATTTCAGCTTTGGTTAAGATCTCTTTTTCAGAAGTATCCAATAGGAATTCTTGTCAACAGATCAGCTTGTGCAGGTAAAAAGAAAAATCATAAAAAACAAGACCCTCACCCAAAATCAATCTTGGTTTGGGCTTAGAAAAAAATCACCTGAAGATAGGCAGTGTTTGAAAGGAATAGGCTTCTTAACTAGCATATCAATCTTCAGCATGCCTCTAAGCCTAACATGTAATCAAAGGTAAAGCTGATGTTTATGTAAAGTTTATAATGTATGCAGTCACCATTTTAGAGTAATGATAGTATAGATGTGGCATTATTTCCTTTTGGTTTGTGGAGGCAATGAGGAAAAAAATTGGTTCCCTGATGAAGCATAACAAATCTCAGTTGTGTGTATGTCTAAGTTATGCATGCAGGATTTGCAGACCACCATTTACACAGTGGTACGTAGGGCTTTTCCATCTCACATACTATGACATCTTGGCCATGTCCCTATGCCCATTCACTTCTGTGGAGAGGAAAGGTGCCCACCATCACCTGCAAACTCTAAGTCCAGTATATTCCTTCAAATTTGTATTTCAGGTTACACTCCTCCCCAACCTACCCTATATCTTATCAGAGTCCCACTTGGTCTGAGACAGATCATTGTGCAAAATTGATCTGAAATCACCGTCTGTGGACTCAGGGAGAGGGGTCTCACCTTTGTCCTGGGAAGCAGTGCACTTTGAGGTAACAATTTATGCTTAGGCCTTCAATTGTATAAAATGACATAATGGAAAATACCTTGGTAGGATAAGCATTTCAACAGAAACAGAACACCTTCTGTAAACCATTGTACAATTAGTCCATTGTTTTCTACTTTAAAAAGAAGAAAACTTTCTAATGCTACAAAAAAAAAAAGCCACCACCACATTTGAAAAGGTATATTAAAAAAGCCTTTGCTTGGCTCAAGTTTGAAAAAGAAATGCCGAGAATTCAAAACTCTATCGAGCTGCTTCACTTTGTTTGTTTTCTTCTTTTTAAACCTGTAATTTAAGAAGAAACAAAGTACTGTAGCAGCGCATTCTCCTGTACCTCAGTGCGTTCTGTGGGTGACGGAAGAGCTGGATGCGGCCGACTCCCGGCTTTGCCTGCGGTAGCTGCCCATCCCTGCCATCGCTCTGGTAGGGAAGGCGGAAGCGTTTGACCTGTGTAAGATATTCTCACCCTGTGGGTAGGAGAGAAAACAACATACGTAGAAGAATTAAGTGAGAGACTGAGTTAGTATAATATTTAGGAGAATTTCCTCCATTTTTATGGAGAATAGATTCTTAACCCTGGATGGATAATGAAGTATTTGAAGAGGTGGGGGAAAAAGCACAGAGAACCTTCAGCCATGAAGTGAGAGATGGGTCGGGGCTAGAGACCTGGAATGGATCATAAGAGGGGACTGGCCACCCTACACTGGGGGTACACGGAAGAGAGGCTGTCCTGACTGGGGGGGGGGGTGGTCAGTGGTACAGATTGGGTTTGCAGAGAGTAAGGACATAGCCTGGAGGGCTTTGGAAGCTAGACCGAGATATTTGAATGATGATGTAAGCAACACAGTCCCAAGAAGTCTTCCTTAGATAGCTTCTGGGTCCTCTCTTGCCCTTGTCCCTTACTCTTAGGAAGGGGAAAAAAGAGAGTGGAGTAAAGGTATTATTAAGTTCAGTGAGCTTTTATTTTTGAAACAGAATAAATTTTCTCATTTTACAGTTTCGGCCCCAAGTCTCAGAGCATTCAGCTCTTTTGTTTATGAGCATAGACAACTCTGGACTTGTCTCTTTATTGGGTGTAGAATTCCTAGGGCCCGAGTTCAGAGATAATCAGACCACGATTGTTTTAGCCATTTTGCCCCCTAGAGCTTTATTGCACTCTTGGTCCAAACCGCTTATTTTCTTATTTTGCCAGTAGCACAGTTGGAATTAAGAGTATGTCCATCACAGAGGTACAAAGCAAAGATGTGCTGTAATCCGTCAATAGAAAAATGACACCATCTGTTGGCAATGTAGAAAATGACACCATGATGTTATTGAAGGAGGATCAGGTGTTAACTCCACAATTACAAAGATATCTGACTTTTGGGTGGTTGCTAGGTTATAAAGAGCACTAATTATAAAGTCGCTCATAGCAACAGAAAAATTAATATCTATAAATTACTCCCCTTGCATTTCTTATGCTCATTTTTAAACAGGTAAAATGTTTGAGTGTATAAATCTCAGAATGGTAGAAAAAGAATAGATCAGAAATCGTGGTATCGAGGGTGACAGAGTTGTTCCCATATACTGTGTGGCGTAAGTTGCAACAGTGCAAATGCATTTCTCGACCTGGAAGGGGAGGTGGGGAGTAAGAGTGGTTGAGAGAACACCTTGGTTTAATCTAAAAATCCCATTCCCTAGTAAACTGCAGTCTTCTTAAACCTCGCATTTGCCCCTGATTTTAGGATTCATGAGGCCTCTACGTGCACTAAAAAATAAAAACAGTGACCCCATGTAGAGGAAAAACTAGCCCATTCCTTTGACAGAGGATTTTCAGTTAATTTATGCAGGCCCCTTTGCACTTCAGCATTTTCCCCACTGGTTGCTAAGCAACCATTTGAGTTACTGCGCATGCCTTTTTTATGATAACTGTCATTATGATTACTTTTTAATTATACAACTGGGACTGTGGATTAAAACAGCATATTGTCACTTGTGCTTTGCCACTGCCTTCTAGCATTCTCTCAAACTCCTAGATTCACCTTCTGAAATTTGCACGGCAGTGACTTACGATTTTTTGATATCTCTGGCTTCACAAAGGAAGTGGAAACGGCATTGTAAGGGGAGCGAGGGTTTTTGTGAAAAATGACTGAACCATACGTCGCAAACCGTTATTGATCTGGGTGGGCCAAATCAGATATTAGGATCTCGAACCTGAATTATGAATGTCTTTGTCCCTTTAACCACGTCTGCTTCCAACATTAAGTGATGTTAAAAGCTTGTATTGCTTTTGTAGCCTGTGTTTCAAAATTACAAAATGCTAAGCATTTGTTGCTATTAAACCTGCTTTCAAATAAACTCACCATGAATTTGGGGGAACGTACAAGCACTAATCCCAGAAACACGAGGCATCCACACCTGCTAAATATATGCGTTCTTTTTTTGCCCAAATTGCTCCATATACCAGAAAGGCAGTTAGGCAAATAATAAAGGTGTGTGTGGCTCACAGTGTAAAATACTCTGAAAGGAATAAGACCAGGAAGATAGACACTAGCTACATACAAAAGCTTTCCATTTGAGAGAATATTCTAACATCATTTTGAGTTACTTTGTAAACAAAAGTGAATTTGAAGACAAAGGAGTATGGAAATAAAGTCTGGGCTTTTTTTCTTTTTTTTTTTTTTTTTCCTAACCAATTCATTTACAAATGAAATTTTTGGCTGAAAAGGATTTTTTAAATATTTCTGTCAAAATGAAGAGATATATTGGGTCTGAAAGAGAAATCCACGGTGGACTCCTGTATTGTCTATGTGACAGAAGTGGAGACCAAATTGTATTTTAATGTGACTTTAAAGTTAGCACGAGGGGCATTAATTTCCGGTACAGTTGTGGGATTTTCCTTGACTTGAAGAGCAAGTCAATATGCATGGGATGTCATTTGCTTTGTTGACATTTTCTGAAATGAAACCTTTCCTCAACAGCGTTTGATCTGGTTTGTTTTCCTTTGTTTCACCCACCCTATAGTTCAGGGCGACAGCTCAGTGAAGTCTTCATTCAGTTACCTTCAAGGAAAGAATTACCAGAATACTATGAATTAATTAGGAAACCGGTGGATTTCAAAAAAATAAAGGTAGATGTTTTGTTTACCCACTTTATTCTTCAAGTAAATAAAAGTGTAAATTCATTGAAATGGTTATAGTTGGGACTCTGCATGGCATCCCGTCTGACGGCCAGGGCTTGCACCCAGAAAGGTTGGGGTATCTGTATGCCTGTTCTTGTATTACTTAATCATTATGTTGAGAGCTCATATTATATTGCATTTTACTGAAGACCTCTCAGACTCCCCCCAGTTGCTCTTCTTGTTTCGCATCATGTGCTCCTTCCCACCCCAGCTCCGCCCCCACAAGAAGGAATACTAGCAGGAGGGTGGTCTCAGTGAATGCCGTTCCCTGGGGTTGTGCAGTCCCGCATCCCTGGCAGGGCTGTATTCCATGACGACAAATGGAAAATCAGTCTTTATTAACTAATGGATGTTGCATTTTCTTCTTCCTTTTCTTTTTCTCTATCTTATCCAAAATTTCCATTAGGAAAGGATTCGTAATCATAAGTACCGGAGCCTAGGCGACCTGGAGAAAGATGTCATGCTTCTCTGTCACAACGCTCAAACATTCAACTTGGAAGGATCCCAGGTCTGTCTCCAGTGGTCTAAAAAGTTTTTAACCTTAAACGTGCTTAGTTCTTTTAAGTAAAATATTTCATTTTTCTACGCTTTGAATCATTGCTACTACACTGGCAGAAGGGAAATGGAAAAAATAAAAGCCTGTATTTCCATGCTACCTGTGCAGGTAAATTGAAGCTTTAGCAGTTTCAAATTACTTTTGTACCATAGCTATACTAGCTCCTACTCTTCCCTTGAAGGCTTATCTTCTAGTTAGAGGAGGAATTCAAGTAAATCATATAAGGTGATGCTGAGAGTCTGGCAGTACCACTTTTGATTTTATAGAGATGGCATATTTGATTATATTTACCTTCATTTTTCTGATTGTAACTTTGCATCAGGAGTTGAAACTACTGTGATTTAAGACAAAACAAAATATTTAAAAAAAAAGCCTACCTCTAATTGCTTTAAAAGAATCCTTTTTATTAGCCCAACTGCAATTCTCCTTACTCTCCTTCTCCATAATTAGCAAGTCTATGCATATATAAGTGAACTGAATTTATTAAAATAACAAGGGGGAGGACACTTTCACTTTAATTACACCTCAATTACTGTCACCTTTCGTAGGAACGCACTCTCTATTAATCTGTATATCTGGCCTAACACTCTCCTACCCATGAAGGAGAGAACAAGACAACATGTCAGTGTGTCCCCCAGCCAGGGCAGTGTCAAAACACTGTTAAATTCCTTGAGGCTTTCTGATCTTACTCTTTTGCCTTCATGTCAATTCGAGTCATCAAATTGGAGAACATAAGAATGTTCCTCGAACAGACTCTACATTTCTAGGTTATTAGTATTATCTTGAGCAAAATAGGTCTTGAAAGCAAGCCTCTGTATTCCACACACTCCCCACAGAAAGTTAAGATGAAAGCCAGGACATAGAGAATATGTAGAAGAATCTTTTGTGAATAACAACTTTAGTCTCTGGATAGATTTTTGGATTCTTGCCGTCAGTATGGCATCACTGTGATATGCAGCCCGTCCCTACAACCTGTCTGTCCCGACTCCCACCGTCTCACGGCTGAAATGGGGTGATACATGGCCTCTTGAGTGGTTTCCCTTCCAGTCCATTTGGGATACTTGTTTGTCTTTCTCTAACCACCACCTTACCCTGTCCATTTACTGGCCCCCAACTTTGAGGTTCCCCATACACTGTCCAGAATGAATTTCATCTCTGTAGACTGCTTTCTGAAGTCTAACCTAAGTCTTGAGCTTCATTTCCTGCTACTCCTCAAACAGTCTATAGTTCAGCCAGACTGATAGCATAAACACCTGCCTCTTCGGATGCATTAAACTTTTTAACGATCACTGTAGATTCGCATGCAGTTGTAAGATAGACCCTGTGCACCCTGTACGTCTTTACAAGATAGTGGCATCTTGCATGCCACAGTACGACATCATAACCAGGAAACTGACATTGACACAATCCCAGAGGCATCTTTCATATTCTCGTTTCCTATGAATCCCCCTCACCTTTAAGATCCAGTCTAACTCCGGTGTCTCTGGCAAATGCTGCCCCCATGGCCACATCCCAGTGTTTTCTCTCTCTGCAGGCTTTTGTTCTCCTTTCATGCTCACTGCCTTTATTCATTTGTTGCTTACCACAAGTCACTCAGTCACCTTTTTGAATGTGGGTCATCTTTACAATAAAAGAATGTGTTCTTAGAGAGCAAGGACCATTTTTTTTCCTTTAAGTATTTTCTTAATTGTGGTAAAAAGACATAAAATTTATCATCATTTTTAAGCATACAATTCCATAGTGTTAAGTATATTCACATTATTGTACAACAGATCTGTAGAACTTTATCTTGCAAAACTGAAACTCTGTGCCTATTAGATCACAACTCTCATCTTCCTCCTCGCCCTTGGTAACCACCACCATGCTACTTTCAGATTCCATGAATTTGCCTACTTTAAGTAGCTCATATAAGTGGAATCATACAGTATTTGTCTTTTTGTGACTGGCTTATGTACTTACGGACTTAGCATGATGTCCTCAAGTTTCATCCATGTTGTAGCATGTGACAGGATTTCCATCTTTAAGGCTGAATAATATTCCATTAAATGTATATACCACTTTTGTTATCCATTCATCCTTCCATGGACACTTGGGTTTTTTCCATCTAATGGCTATTGTAAATTACGCTATAAAAATGGGTTTGCAACTGTTTTTTGAAGACCCTACTTTTGATTCTTTTGGATATATACCCAGAAGTGGGATTGCTGAATCATATAGTAGTTCTATTTTCAACATTTTGGGGAAAAGTACCACTTCTGAACTTTATATCTATCTAGTACCTACCCAGGCTATGTTTAGGATGTACATATACTGGGGGGAAAAAAAAGTGTTGATTTGGTAAGTATTGGCTGGTACTGAGAAACTCTGTTTTAGGGAATAGCCCTTACTTTGCTAAGGGAATTGCATTTTAAAGAAGGTTAATTTACCACAATATTACTATTTAATAGAACAATTCAATAAGAATTGAATTGAATAATAAGAAATGTGGTTTTATAAATACTATTTTTGTTAAGATGAAGGATATCTTATCCACTATTCTCCCCCAAGGACAAATGTGTGAGCTCACACACACACTTTGAAATAATTTCATCTACATTTGGACTTTCTCCTATAACAATATGTATGTCTATATTTAGGTCTGGTATTTTTCTATTGAGTTTTCATGTAGGCATAAAAGCCAGTGGTGACATTTCTGCTAAAATTTATGTAAAATAAGCTGGTGTGTTGCATAAGAGAAGAGCATGCTGCAGTGGTGAATCTTGGGCCCTCGGCTCACAGTTTTTAACAGATGCCATTTTGACCATTTAGATCTACGAAGACTCCATTGTCTTGCAGTCAGTGTTTAAGAGCGCTCGGCAGAAAATTGCCAAAGAGGAGGAGAGTGAGGATGAAAGCAATGAAGAGGAGGAAGAGGAAGATGAAGAAGAGTCAGAGTCTGAGGGTAAGCCCATGCACCTGGTTCCTCCACGTCTTTGCCCATTCCCACCAGCATCGATGTTTCTACAGATGCTAAGGGAAGAGACTTTAGAGTTGGCAGCTCTGCATTCTAGTCCTTAGTCCACTTTGTCCTTGCTGGGCAACCTTGGGTCACCTACTTAACCCTGCTCGTGTTCAGTTTCCTCATTTGTAAAATGAGGTAATAAAAATGACCTCCAACCATGTAAAACATACAGCGCGCGGCCAGGCTCATGGCACATCCTCTCTCAATGTTACCTTTGAATGTGATGTAATAACATTTTCTGTGAACACTACTGCGGATCCCACCTGTCTGTTCTTTGGCGCAGTGGTCCGCAAACCTGGGTTTTGCCCAATAGCCCGTGGTGGGACCTGGGAATAGGCATCTCTAAAGAGTTCCCAGGCGATACTGCTGGGCCAACCACCACACTTTGACAATTGTTTTCTAAAGCAGTGATTCAAACTGAGTTGGAACTGTGGTCTACTTTGTCTTAGAATTTGGGTGTTTTTTGGTGTGCAAGGATACCGATTCCTATCTTTTATTTAAGATGTTGATAGTTTGTTCATCATGGATTTTTTTTTTGGCATTAATTTTGAGTTTTTAAAAATATTCCATTAGAATATTTGATTACTGAGTTTTGGTGCCCCCTTAAATTTTACACCCAAGGCAGGTGTCTCCATTGTTTTTCCCTAGTCCCAGCCCTAGTTGACATAGCACTAATATTCCAAAGATTAAGACTGCTTTCAGAAGTCTAGAATTTCTTCTTACCTAAATTATGTTTTCACCCTGTACCTCTTCTCAAAGTAATAAATGCCCATAGTTATGGGCTGCTATGTAACATACTTTTAAAAAAATATTAGGTTTGTTTCTAATTATACACTTAGTACGGATGACTTGGAAAATACTTTTTAAAAAGTAAAGTTTTCTGTAATTCCTTATCCTGATATACATTTAACTTTCAGAAATTGCCTTCTAATTTTCTCTATATAAAAGTATATAGCACACTATTTTGTGCCATGATTTTCCTACTTATTATGAATGTTTTCCCATAGCTGTATTAACATCCATTAATGGATGTACCAAAATGTATTTGTCACACTCCTCAGTTAATCAAGCTTTTTTTTGAGACAAAGTCTTGCTCTGTCGCCCGGCTAGAGTGCAGTGGCGTCATCATAGCTCACTGCAACCTCCAACTCTTGGGCTCAAGCGATCCTCCTGCCTCAGCCTCCGAAGTAGCTGGGACTGCAGGCACATGCCACCACACCAATTTTTTCTATTTTTAGTAGAGACAGGGTCTCCCTCTTGCTCAGGCTGATGTCTAACTCCTGACTTCAAGGGATCCTCCCACTTCAGCCCCCGAGAGTTCTAGTATTATAGGTATGAGCCTCTCTGCCCAGCCCAGGCTTTTCTATATAATCCTGTCCTGAACATTCTTATCCGTAAATTACTGAAAATATTTAAAATAATATCTGATATGTATATATTGCTGACAGAATAGTTTATAGCCCTGTCAGCAATATATACAAATGTCTGTTTCCTAACACTTTCATCTACTCAGTATTATTCTTTTTAGTGATTCTGCCTTTTGTTGTTCAACTGTCTCAATTTCATCTACTAGTTCTAGCATTTGATGAATATGTCTATGTAATCTGTCTTAGCTATGTATTTCATTATATTAGAGCCAGATTTCTAGCCTGTTTTCACATAGCTGCCCTCTTATCCCATTTAGCTTTTCTGTAATTCCTTGAGACTTGTATTCATTTTCTGTTGGTGCTATAACAAATTACCCCAAACTTAGTGGCTTTGATATACCACCACCTTACTATCTCACAGGTCTGTGGGTCACAAGCTCAGCGTGGGTCTCTCTAGGTTAAAATCAAGGTGTTGGCAGCCTGTGTTCCTTTCTGGAGGCTCGAGGGAGGAATCTGAAGCCTGGTGGTTAGCAGAGTTCAATTTCCTGTGTTTGTAGGACCGAAGTGCCCGTTTTCTTGCTGGCTGTCAGCTGAGGGCTGTTCCCAGCAGGACTCTTTGGCTTGTGTCCCTCCCTTGCTCCATCATTAAAGCAAGCAGTGACAGGTGGAGCCCTTCTCATGTTGCGTCTCTTTGACCCTCTCTCCTGCCGCCCCCTTCCATGTTTAAGGACTTGTGATTAGATTGGGCCCACCTGGATAATCCAGAATAATTTCCCCACCTCTAAGTCAGCTGATTAGAAATCTTAATCCCTTTTGCCACGTAAGATGACATACTCACAGGTTCAGGATTAGAACATCTTGCAGGGAGCTAATATTCTGCCCACCACACTTGGTAATTAGAACTTTTCCTGGGTGCATATGGTCATATCATAAAACCTTAGGAAGCTATTTGTAGAGCTCACCCGACGGTCCAGTTTATCTTTCTGCTTGTCCACAGCAGCCTGATAGGCTTTTTGAGGGCCATACCCACTGCCAGGCCTGACAACTGAGTGCCCCGCACTCCAAGGCATATTTGGATTATGGTCTCGAGGATGCATTTTCTTGCCCTTACTGCCATTCTTCTGCCCTCTTACACCTTTCTGAACTTCCTTGTGAGGAAGAGCCACACCCATGTCATTGGAGATGATGTTTCACTTTGTCTTTCCAGATGATCTAGAAGTGCCCCGTATGACTGCCTGCTGGCATTTTTTTTTTTAGAGGCCCCCACATCTTTATGCATTTCCATTAATAGGTAGGCCTTTTCATCTCCAGTCTTCTTCGTGTCCTGAGTTACTCCACCCAAAACAAAGGGCCCCCCACCTTATAGCTCGTTAAGCAGCAGACATCTGGGTATAACGGATAGGAGCCTTGGCTAGCAATGCTATTTTGTGTAGTAGGATTTGCCAGCTTTTGCCCCACTCAGGATGAGGAAGGGCACATGCTACCACTGCACTTCATAACAGCCCCACTCTCATCCCTTTTGTTAGCTTATATTCCAATGAACGATTTCATTTTTGCAAATGTTTTGTGGATCCCTCCCTGTCATAAAAGTCTGAAAAATTCTAATTCCTTCTAGAGCTATGATTCCTTTCCATGACAGTATCTATTCTAGGAACCTTGAGACCCACCAAATGTGATATCCTAGCAAAGCTGGTTTGAGTGAGATACCCACCTTCTCAGTGACTTCATCATCAAATACTAAAAATGGTATATTCTGTGTATGCCTATCTCGGATAGATACCCTGGAGCAGATTTTCTCTGTTCCTTGGGATATGCACCTTTATCTGCGTCACTGCACTTTGAACGGTTCCAAGTGCTAGCCCTATGAAAGTAGAAGTGGCTGCAGTATTTCTCGAGGCTAATTTGGCAGAGCACTGTTAGAAATTTACCATATGGATATGTCCACCCTACCTCCCTCAAATTCTGCCAAGGTATGTTGACAAATAGGTTTATAGCAGCTTTGTTTATACTGGCGAAAAAGCAGGAAACTAACACCAGGGGACTGGTTAAATAAATTATAGCGTACTATAAGATGGAAAATTTTCAGGTGTCAAAAAGAATTAGGCAGATATGTATGAGCTGATACATAAAAATGTCCCACATATGTGAATAAACAGCAAAGTGTGGAATATGGGCATGTATAAAGATCCCTTTGGAATAACTATAGAAAGAATTCAAGTGTGTGTGTATGCACACACATACACTTGAATTCTTTATTATATAGAGACTTTTATAGAATAATGTAGAATTATACACGCACAACACACAGAAATGGATGTATTTGCAGGTATGGACATTTTTTTTCTGGAAATAATCACCAGAAAGAGAACCGCAGGGAGAGAGACTTAGAAATGGGGGAAAGGAGGCTTATAAATTCATGTGTTTGACTATTTTAGCTTTTCATTTTGTGCCTTTCTGTGTTGACAAAAATATTTTCAACTATTTGAATTTTTTTTGTTTAAGTCAACTGGAGTTATCTACGTAGTGAAATTATTTGCCTTCTTTTTACCCTTTACCCTTATTTATATTTTCTAATGTAAAAGTTCTATTACACAGATTCCCACACCCCTCCACCAAGCAGGAAAGACACACTTCATTATCCCCGATCAGCCATGAGGAGGCAGGAAAAGGACCCAGCCCAGCTGCACACAGACCTCTTGTTGCCTGTTCAGTGTGACGATATAATTTACCTTCCACACGGAGATGCGCTTGCAAGTGAAGCGGGGTGCTACCCAGACAGGAGAACAGGCCTAGATCAGCACTGTTCCAGACACTCTGGGATGGTTGGTTTGTCGCCCGTAGGTCGGCGATTGTTTCACTACTTGTAAAAAGATTTCCCTGCAGTGCCTCATTGGCGTCTGTTTCGTGTATTTTGGTTGTAGCAAAATCTGTTAAGGTGAAAATCAAGCTCAATAAAAAAGATGAGAAAGGCCGGGACAAAGGAAAAGGCAAGAAAAGGCCAAATCGAGGAAAAGCCAAACCCGTAGTGAGCGATTTTGACAGCGACGAGGAGCAGGATGAACACGTAAGTGACGCCGGCGCAGACCAAAGGCTGCTCGTCTGCCCCTCGCCCTACCACGCCCCCTCCGCCTTTTCACTGTATTCTCCAGGGAGGGAAATGTCAAGATTTGGTGAGATTTCATTATGGAGGGATATGAACAGAGCTGCATGATTTAGAACAAAGAATTTGGGGCTTTGTTTATTGCTTTTTTAATAGTCTTCAAAAATGAAAAACTACTAAATCAAATTCCCCTTTCCCCCTTTTTTAATCTTCCCACATGCTTACTTATAAATACGGTTCTCTCCATGGCCAGTTAATATTTTATATCCGTCACACCCAGCGTGGCGCCTAGTATATAGCAGTCGATTAAATGGAAGAATGGAAAAAAGTGTTTTGGCGTCAGACTTTCAGGTTTGAGCTTATTCTTAAGGGGTCATTTAAAAAAAGAAAACCTCAAATGACTTTTTAAGTACCTAGAGGTGTTATTTTTAATATTTGGAAAATTCAAGGAGCATTTATTGAGCTAGACCCTGAAACAGGCACCTTTCTGTACGGTAGCATATTTAATGCTTAATATCAGCATCGTTAGATGTCACTCTCGAGATATTACCTGTTATAGAAACCAGTACTTAGCTTATGTGTGTTTTGCTCCAGGTCATGTAGCAAGTAAACAGCAGAGGCTGAATTATAACTCAGTCTAGTGCGCCATCCCTGACTGGGCAACGAGGTAGAACAGTGGGCAGGAACTTCTTGCCTTTTGAAGCACCCTGCATTGTACCCCTTTCACTTTCCAGAGCAGCTTGGGTTTCCTGCTGCCTATACTTTATTCTTCCTGGAAAGGTAATTTTTCATTTTAGTGTATAGGTTAGTTTGATTTGTCTTCAACACAGTGCCATTTTGGCAAAGTTTCAGAATTACTACCCCATCCCAGCCTTGACTCTTGAGAAAAGCATTTTCAAATACACTTAAAATACTATGATTTCTTTAGAAGACTTGCCAGTGAATAGACATCAAATGCATGGTTTTTTTTCCTCCCATGCATTTCTTAAAACATAGGGCTCAAGTAGAAATTATTAGCCATAAACTTTTCAAGCCAAACTACAAACACTAGCATAAATGGTGGGTATCACTTTGGGATTTTCAATTAAGAATTCCCTTATTCAGCTTAGAAATACATTAATGAGGCATTGACAGCG
This sequence comes from Avahi laniger, assembly GCA_963575035.1. Lineage (NCBI taxonomy): Eukaryota > Metazoa > Chordata > Mammalia > Primates > Indriidae > Avahi > Avahi laniger. The sequence goes on from CAUYSK010081605.1 coordinate 64,729, forward strand.
TCTGTCTTCCCACAGAAAGATATTTCGAGGGTTAACTGTTTCCAAACTACTTTGCCTCTTGATGGTTTATCATACCTTTGCTTGCTTGCATGCGATTTTATTTCATTTTGTCTTTTTATTTCTAGGAACAATCAGAAGCAAGTGGGACTGATGATGAGTGATCAATATGGACCTTTTTTCCTTGGTGGAACTGAATTCCTTCCTCCCCCGTTTCATTTCTGCCCAGTGAGTTCATTTGTCATATGGGCACTGGGTTGTTTCTATATCATCATCATCTATAAACTAGCTTTAGGATAGTGCCAGACAAACATATGATATCATGGTGTAAAAAAACACACACAAATATTTGTAACATATTGTGACCAAATGGGCCTCAATAAACAAAAAAAAAGCTTTTGATGGAAAATATGTGGGTGGATAGTATATTTCTATGGGTGGGTCTAATTTGGTAATGGTTTGCTTGTGCCTGGTTTTATCACCTGTTCAGATGAGAAGATTTTTGTCTTTTGTAGCACTGATAACCAGGAGAAGCCATTAAAAGCCACTGGTTATTTTATTTTTCATCAGGCAATTTTCAAGGTTTTTATTTGTTCGGTATTTTTTTTTTTTTACACTGTGGTACATATAAGCAAATTTAATAGGTGATAAATGTACAGTAGTTAGATTTCACCTACATATACATTTTTCCATTTTATGCTCTATGATCTGGAAAAAATGCTTTTTGAATTGTATAAGATTTATGTCTACTGTAAACATTGCTTAATTTTTTTGCTCTTGATTTTAAAAAAAGTTTTGTTGAAAACGCTATTGAATATTGCAATCTATATAGTGTATTGGATGGCTTCTTTTGTCAACCTGATCTCCTATGTTACCAATGTGTATCGTCTCCTCCCTAAAGTGTACTTAAATCTTTGCTTTCTTTGCACAATGTCTTTGGTTGCAAGTCATAAGCCTGAGGCAAATAAAATTCCAGTAATTTCGAAGAATGTGGTGTTGGTGCTTTCCTAATAAAGAGATAATTTAGCTCGATAAATGCTGCCTCGTATTTTTGAGTTCTAGGGGATCAAAACCATTATGCCTGAAGTGGTGGATTCCTACAGAGGGCTGGGCGCACACTTGGTAGGAGAAAAGAAACCCATTCTCCTGGAGTGAGCCCCGTGGGTCACAAGGGAGAAGAGTCTATTGGATCTATGACTTTAAACTATAAACAGCTGGAGAAATACTGCCATGGATCAAGCCACATGAAGTCCCTACTCAGCCTTTTCTAGCGGCTTAAACTCTACTCATTAGCCTACTTATTAATTTATATAGCTATTTATATCTTTTGATTTTGAAAGATATCAAAAAGATTCAATTGAAAGACTGGTTCAGCGAACACCCTTATGCCCTCCCTACTGAGATTCAACAATAATATTTTATGCCTCCCCTTAATTTGACCAAACCATTAGAAAACAACTTGCAGTCATTATGACACTTCACCCCTAATACTTCCGTATATATCTCCTAAGAATAAGAGCAGTTCCTGGCCAACCACAAGCCTACTATCATACCAAAAGGAGTGTACAATAGTCCCCTTATATCAAACATACAAGCCACAGTCACATTTTCCCAATTGTCCTAAAATTGTCTTATATTTCTTTGTTCGTTACCAGGATCTTATCGAGTTTAACACTTTACATTTGATCATCACATTTGTCTCAAAAAACCAGCCCAAAGATTGGCACATTCTTTCTTAAATAACTCATGGTGATAGGATCAAGTAGTTTTCCTTCTTCACTAATGGGGTGGTGAAAACTTACTTTCTTAGAATGGTTTAAGGAGAACTCCAGGATCCTTACATAACATGAGGATTTGCCAATACTGTGTCCCAATTTGAATCTTGAAGGAAATTTGATCCATACAGAGTACAATACTCCTGAGAAACTTCTTTGTCTTTCTAAATGTCAATTCTCCTGTCTGAATTGCCAGTTAATCTGAACATCAAAGGAGGAGTTCCCCTTCTTGGTTTGTTTCTAGGATTTGCTAACTGCAATAGGATAGAAAACCTCCACGAAGGAGTAAACCATATTAGCTTTTCTTGCTGAGATGATTTGGTACGAGTTCAAAGAAAACAATCTTCCTTCCCTGCTTCTACTTCTGTATTTTCTGTATTTTTTGTGCTCTTTGCAATCTCGTCTTGGCCTCAGAAGCATTGCTATCCGAAAGCCATCAAAACCATTGCCTTTATGGGTCAGGAGTTCTGTTGTGTGACCCTTCTGCTGCTGTCTTTGGTGTGTTGTTCTCCTGGCTATAGTGGAAACGAGAGCTGGGGAAGATCTGCAGGTACCTTCGTGGGGTGCGGTGGCTGCAGAGTGAGCACACGCCAGCAAGAGGCGGGCTGTCCTGAAGGCATAATTCTTGTTCCCATTTTACAAATAACGATAACGTATAGAAGAGATTAAATAGCAATGGCCTGAGCACAAAAAGTTGGATTTAGAAGTTAAATTTGTTTGACTCCAGCGCCCACATGCCTTGCATCTTCCCCACCTGCCCCCAGTGAGTGAGGCTTGGAACTGATCTTGTTGATTAGCCTCAGTATCCTTTTGCCTAGCACTTGCTGACACAATTGGCTCACAGACAAGTCCTGGCTCGGTCATCTGGTTCCCATGGCTAAGGATGGAGCTTTCCTCTGAGACCCATTTTTTTTGGCTGGGCCCTGCTACCATGACTCTTCATTCACTGGCTTCCACAAAGGCCAGGACCTTGGCTTGTAGGCCCCAGCTACATTTGGATCCTAAAGGCTACTGAGACCCAGCTGACTTAGATATCACTACTGCCATGATCCACCCATCAGATGGGGGTCTGCCATGATGAGTATAGGTAGTGATCAAGTTCATGTGTGTCCCACCCATTGCTAGGACCAAGGGCTTGCTGAGAAGAGTTCTTTAGACCCCATGGTCTCCACAGGTGCTAGATAGGGCATGCTTAGTGTACAGCTATAGCTTCAAGCCAAGTCCTCCAGTTCCACATCCCAACAGAATGTCTTAACTGCCCCCTACCCCAGCCTGGCCTTTTAGCCAAGTCAGTCCCTCAGCTCTAGTTTCTGTCTCTTCTGTGCAGTAGATTTGGCATATATCATGGCTGGGTCTGCCAGAGTTACAGCTGTGCTCAGATAACTAGAAATATTATCTTAAATGAGATTATTTTCATAGATCTGACCCTTAGGATTGAGATGTTCTAAATATGAGCCTCTTGATAGTCATTAAAAATATATCATGTAGTCAGAATATACTGGAACCAAATGCATTGTAGCAGGAATATACAGCTTTTTTAAAGACCTAATTTTTATGAGAGACGATGATCATGACTCTGAATTGGGAATCAAGTACGTGGGTTATTCTGGGCTTTGCCACAGACTTGAATTTCAATTTCCTCCATAAAATGTGAAGAGTAAGCAAGTTGTCCTATAATTCTAAGCCTTATAGTTGAGATATACCTCTATGTTGTCAAAGGTTTTATGTTAGAAAACATGACTTGTAAATTACATTTTGTTAAAAAATCCAGAAACATTTACAAAATCAAGATATAGACCAGAGATAGCCTCTAAGGGCCCTTCAAGCACTGATCTCTATTATTTCATTCCTGGGGAACGATATGAGGCCATATCGTGGTCTTGATTTAGATCACTGGTACAGGCATATACACCCAATATCCAATTGTCATTCTAGTAAAAAGAAAGTCAGCATAAAAGGGAATAACAGAAAAAGCTGTATATTTTTTCTCTCTCTGAAACTGCTTTTCTGCCATTTATGTTACTAAGCAGCAATCTTCATTTGTGCTTGACTTAAACCTCATTCAGATTGATATGATATAATACTTGTGGGAAATATCTTTGGTTTGCTTAACAGAAAGGTAGAAACATACTCTCCCCTTATGAATAAATGTTTTTCCCACAAGAACTTTATATTGGCAATCCATCTTACTACACTGGTATCTTGGAGGAATGGAAAAGTCTAATTCTTTTTTCAAAATTTACTAAAGAAGAGCTGTGTCAAACTAGATAAAGTATAATTTCTGTCTATATATACTGTCATAACGTGTGTGAATTTCTGCTTTGCTTGGGGAGGATAATGAAAAGTAATGGGCATAGGCTGAGAAACAATGACTGATGGGGCTAGAACTGCTAGACCTTGGCCCAGATGAGCTGTATTCATCCCTGGTGTTGTGTAGGACACTGAACTTAATGGAAGGCAAGTGACATATTCCAAATGACTGAGCCCCTTTATGCAAGAAGGTGTTTGTGTTCTGCATCACTTTCAGTAACGGTTTTCCAATGGGATTTTCCAAGTTGAATAAAGCAAGGCAACTAAGTCTGGAGACTACAGGGAAGCCAGTTTCCTGTTTCTAAATACTGTTTTTTGTTATGTACAAGAAAGAATCCTCCTCATCTGTGAACCCTAGAGCAGTTATGAAGCAAGGCTCACTGTGGGATTATAAACCTCAGAGAGAATGGACTCAGTCCCTCAAGCAAATATGGTTTTTTTTTTTTTAATTCTCTTGTAAAAATGTTAATTAAATTTCTCCTCCAGGATTATAAAATGGACATGTGTCCACCACAACCAGAGAACCAATACAAAGAAAATTAATTTAGAATTTTCCCCCCACCAGGCAATCAGCTTTAATAGCCTGATGTGGTTACTTCTGCACCTTTCTTCATGCCCACATAAACACATACAAAATGCCAGCTCTGCAACTATTACAAATACAACCTGTTAATAAGATGAAGTTGAATTTATTGCTTACTGTGGTAAGAAAGACCACCACCTTGATGGAGTTTGGTAGTTTCTCTGAGGGAGAAAAATCAAGGTCAGATTTTACTGAAATTTAAAGTGTGTCTGTCAATGCAGGGATTTGATTAGGCTTGGGTAAAGGTCATGATGGTAGTTTAGGATTGGTGGAACTATTAATAGCAGGGTGAGGATTTTGAACAGCAATCAAAGAATCCTACAGCATAACTATCAGTTGATGCTTCTACTGAAGGGTTGATGTCTCTCTCAGGAAGCCCCTATATTGAACAATTAGCCTGGGTACGAGTATTCTGGAATACTGAAGTGGTAATGAAGACAGTGGAATAGGAAAATCATTTTAGTGTAGCCAGTAAGCTGTGTGAGAGTAGACGGCTTTAGTTCTATGCTCTACTTTAGGATAGTTTGGGTTCTTTGTTTTTTAAAGCATGCCAGTATTCTCTGCAACTTACCTTGCTCACTTAACAATACACTGAATATTTTCCTCCAAGTCAACAGAGTTTGAACTCATTTTTTTTGCAGGACAGACAAAAACAAGTATACCAGAGAAAAGTTTAGCTTCTGACTCCTTTAGTTACAGCAAACAGTAAACACAGCCTAACCCCTAGCCAGATAAACATAAAACCTCACACTAAGGCCTATTTATCTCAATTCTTTTTACCCTGCACATCATATGCAGCTTGCAACAACAACAAAAATTACAAAGCACACTAAAAGATAAAAAACACATTTTGAAGAGGCAGAGCAAGCATCATAACCAGAGTCAGATATAGCACAATGGGATCCATGAGAAAGTTGAAAACCAACACAAATAAACCAAAAAAAAAAAAAAAAAAAAAACAAAAAAAACTCACAGCTTTTATAAAGCAATAACACAAGGGCAAAGCAACTAAGTTATAATCAACATAATGTCTGGAAGAGTATCTCACATGTCAATAGTAACATTAAATGTAAATAGCTTTTTAAAAGATATAGATTGGCAGAATGGATAAAAAACACAAATATGAATAAAAATGGATAAAGTAGATTAAAAAAACCTGCTGCCTGCAAGAGACACACTTAACTCACAGAGATTCTCATAGACTCGAGGTAAAGGAGTGGAAAAAATATCACATGCAAATGGAAACAAAAAGTGAGCAGGAGTAGTAGCTATTCTTATAACAGATAAAACAGACTTTAAATCAATAACAGTAAGAAAAGACAAAGAATGTCATTATATAATGATAAAGAGATTGATTCAACAAGAAGATATAACAATTCTAAATATATATGCACCTAACATTGGGGATCCCAGAATCATAAAACAAACACTACTAGAACCAAGAAAAGAAATAAACAGAAATACGTTAATTGTATGAGATTTAAACCCTCCACTGACAGAACCAGACAGATCATCAAGACAAAAAATAAAGAAACCCTGGACTGAAATGGTACTCTAGAATGAATGAACCTAAAAGACATTTACAGAACATTCTACCGAAAAACTGAAAAATATACATTCTTCTCATCAGCACATGGAACATCTTCCAAAAAGGCCATATATTAATATTAGTCCACAGAACAAGTCTCAAAAATGTTTAAAAATTGAAATCACACCAAGTATTCTCTTAGACCACAGTAGAATAAAACTAGATATCAATTCCAAGAGTAAATCTCAAAACTATACAAATCAGTAGAAATAACCTTCTGTTGAATTAATTAATCTTTGGGTCGATGAAATTACAATGAAAATTTAAACATTTTTGAAATGAATGATAATAATGACATAAGCTACCAAAATCTCTCAGATACATCAAATGCAGTGCTAAGGGGGGAATTTTACAGTACTAAATACCTACATCAAAAAGATAGAAAGGACAGGAATTGACAATATCACACCTCAAGGAACTAGAAAAAAAGAACAAACCAAATCCAAACCTAGCAGAAGACAAGAAATACCAAAGATCAGCACAGAATTAAGTGAAATTGAAACAAGTAAAAAATACAAAGGATCAATGAAACAAAGAGTTGGTTCTTTGAGAAGATAAAATTGATATACAATTAGCTATATTAACCAAGAAAAGAAGAAAGAGGATTCAAATAAATTTGATCAGAAATGAAAAAGGAGACATTATAACCGATACCACAGAAATACAAAAGATCCAAGACTAACATGAACACCTCTACACACAGAAACTAGAAAATCTAGAGGAAATGAATAAATTCCTAGAAACACACAACTTCCCAAACTTGAATCAGTAAAAAATATAAATCCTGAACAGACTAATAACAAGTAGTGAGATTGAATCAGTAATACAAAATCTCCCATCTGAAAACAGCCCAGGACCAGATGGATTCATAGCTGAATTCTACCAGATCCACAAAGAAAAACTGGTACCAATCAACAGTTTTGGAAACTGTTCCAAAAGATCGAGAAGGAGAGATTCACCCCTAACTTATTCTGTGAAGCCAGTATCACCCTGATACCAAAGCCAGGAAAGGACACAACGAGAAAAGAAGACTACACACCAATAACCTCATTGAACAAAGATGCAAAAATCCTCAACAATACATGAGCAAACCAAATCCAAAAACCCATCAAAAAGATAATTTGTTATGATCAAATGGGTTTCATCCCAGGGATGCAAAAATGGTTCAACATTCACAAATCAATAAATGTGATTCACCACATAGATTTAAAAAAAAAAATCATATGATCATCTCAACAGATGTAGAAAAATCATATGACAAAATCCAACATCCCTTCATGAAAAAACTCTCAACAAACTAGACACAAAAGGAACATACCTCAAAATAATGAAGTTGATATATTACAGACTCACAGCCAACATTACATTGAATGGGGAAAAGTCAAAAGCCTTCTGCCTAAGAACTGGAACAAGACAAGGATGCCCACTTTCACCACTTCTATTTGACATAATAATAGAAGTCCTAGCCAGATCCATCAGGCAAAAGAAAGAAAGAAAGGGCATCCAAACTGGAAAAGAGGAAGTCAACTATCTCTGTTTGCTGATGATATAATCTTATACCTAGAAAACCCTAAAGACACCTCCAAAAGACTCCTGGAATTGATAAATGAATTCAGTAGTCTCAGGTTACAAAATCAATGTACACAAATCAGTAGCATTTCTATACACTAATAACAACGAAGTTTGAGAATCAAATCAAGAGCTCCATACCATTTACAATAGCTGCAAAAAAATTAAAATACCTAGGAATAAATATAACCAAGGCAGTGAAAGATTTCTACAAGTAGGACTACAAATCACTGATGAAATCACTCACAGATGATACGTACAAAAGGAAAAGCAACCCATGCTCATGGATCAGAAGAATCAATATTGTTGAAATGTCCATGCCAAAGTAATCTACAGATTTAAGGCAATTCCTATCAGAATACCAATGTCATTTTTTTCCAGAAGTAGAAAAAACAATCCTAAAATTCATATGGAACCAAAAAAGAGCATGAATAGCCAAAGCAATCCTACACAAAAAGAAAAAATCTGAAGGCATCACATTCCCTGACTTCAAATTACACTACAGGGCAATAGCAACCAAAGCAGCATGGCACTGGTATAAAAGTAGACACATAGACAAATGGAACAGAATAGAGAACCCAGAAATAAAGCAAAATACCTACAACCAACTGATCTTCTACAAAGCAAACACATACACTGCAGAATGGACACCCTATTTAATATATGATGCTGGGAAAATTCATGCAGAGAAATGAAATTGGATCCCTATCTCTCACCATACACAGAAATTAACTCAGGATGGATTAGAGACTTAAATTTAAGATCTAAAACCATAAAAATATTAAAAGAAAACCTAGGAAAAACCTGTCCTCAACATTGGCCTAGGTAAAGTATTTATGACTAAGACCCTAAAGGCAAATAGAAACAAAAATAAATGAATGGGACTTAATTAAATTATTAATAAAAAGCTTCTGCATAGCAAAAGAAATAATCAACAGAGTAAACAGACAACCTACAGAATGGGAGAAAATACTTGCAAACTATACATCTGAGAAAGGACTAATATCCAGAATTTATAAGGAATTCAAACAAATCAGCAAGAAAAAAATAACCTTACTAAAAAGTGAGCATAAGACATGAGCAGACATTTTTCAAAAGATATAAACAAATGACCAAAAAACAGGAAAAAATCACTAGTCATCAGAAAAACGCAAATTAAAACCACAATGAGCTGCCACCTTACCCCTGTCAGAATGGCCATTACTTAAAAATCAAAAAACAATAGATGTTGGCATGGACGTGGTGAAAAGGGAACGCTTATACACTGTTGGTGGAAATGTAAATTAGTACAACCTGTATAGAAATCAGTATGGAGATTTCTCAAAGAACTAGATCTTCCCCTCAATCTGTCAATCCCACCACTGAGGATCTACCCAAAGGAAAAGAAATCATTTTATAAAAAAGACATCTGCACTCATATTTGTCACAGCACAATTCACAGTTGCAAAGATATGGAACTACCCTAAATGCCCATCAACTGTTGAGTGGATAAAGAATACACACACACACACACACACACACCATGGAATACTACTCCAAATGAAATAATGTCTTTTGCGCAACTTGAAGTAACCCAGGAAGAAAAAAGCAAACACTGCATGTTCTCACTTTCAAGTGGGAGCGAAGCAAGGGGTACGCTGGTCATGTAGGGTGACATAATGGACACGGGAGACTTAGAAGGGGGAGGCTGGGTGGGAGATACAATATGAAAAATTACCTATTGGGTGCAATGTACACTGTTCAGGTGATGAGTACACTAAAAGCCTAGACTTCTCCACTATACAATTCATCATGTAACAAAACCATGTAACAATTTGTACTCCCTTAATCTGTTATCAATAAAATTGAAAAAAAGAAACAGGACACTTGGATGTACAAAAAACTGAGACAGTTTATATTTTTTATACAGTCTAAAAAATAGTGTTTAACATGTGGCGCACATGTAAAACATGGACTAGCCACATTTCAAGTGTTCAATGGCCACATCTGGCTATCATATTGGATGATTTAAAGCTCAGATTGCTGAGCTTTATTTAACACCTACAGAGTTTTTGATGTGTTGGGTCTGGGGTGGGCCCAGAGAATTTGTGTATTTCTGAGAATCTCCCAGGCGATGCTGATGCTGGTCTCTGGACCACAATCTCAGAATCGTGGCTCTGGATCACAGACTATACACTGATCACCGTAGGTTGGATCCGGCTGGCAGATCATTTTATTGGACCACAGTATTCTAAATTTTTTAAAATGAATTACCCACATTTAAAAATAGGCAGATTTCTCATAAAAATCCAGGCTCTAAGATTCTGTTGGAAAATTTGTAAATGTGATAATATAGGGCCACATTTCTACCTGGCGTTGAGCAGTAGGAGCCAAGTCGCAGGTGCCCTTTCTTGAAAGATCAAGAAGGCCCACTTCGCTCATTAGCAATACTGAGGCTCCTGTCATAATTGAGTTGCCAGTCCAAACCCTGCACCTTCTGGGTTCTTTTCAGTACCTAAATGCATCAAGCTCTCTCTTGTCTCTGAAACCTTACAGGTGTGGTTCTCTCTCTCTGTCCCATTCTTACCAACACCACTACTCCAACCTGCCTAATTCTCACTTACTCCTCTGGCTTCAGCTGAGATGTTACTCTCTCCAGAAAGCCTTCTTTGCTGTCCTCATGACTGAGGATAAGTGCTTCTTCTATGTGCTTTCACAAGAGCCCTCTGCTTCTTGCTTCAAAGCTCTCACACCTGAGTATAATCGGTCACTAGCTCACCCATCTTACCCATCATTCTGAGTCTTGCCCATCATTAGGAGTTCCCTGAAGGAAGGAAAGCACTTCTTACTCACAGCTGTGTATCCATGTATCAGACTGGCACATGGCAGATGTATAATAAATATTTGTTGACCAAATGAATGAATAAAGACATAAAACAGCTAGAAGCCAGAAGAGCTCTTTAAATAATATTACCAAAACCTTTCACTTTCTCCTAGGTGGCTGCAACAGAATCTTACTCTTATTTGTAATTCTAAAAGCAATTAACAAAAAAAAAAAAGCAAATTGCAAATTTTAATTAAATTTCTCTTAAAACTGTGGTACAAAAAAAGTATTAAACTCCTCAGTTATTTAAAACATTCCACCAGTTTGAATTTGAGCTTCATTTCACCCCACTTGAATTTACTGAAAGCCAGAAATAAAGTGCAATATTATTACGTTATCAAGTTACAGACTCCTGTGTATCATCTACACTGCACCATTATCTTACTGGCTTAAAATAAACAGAAAATTCTTTCCTCAGAATAAAAGAGTCAATATTACTTTAAAGACTCTTGGAATTTGGCACTAAAAGTTTAAAGGGGTAGGGAAGGAGGAAAAAAAGGAAGAAAGAGATTGAGATTCCATATCCACACTGACACAGCCAGTGTACTAGGCACTAAGGGACTGCAAAGATGTAAAAGACAAATTCTGCTCTTAAGGAGCTCATTGTCTAGTGGAGATGATAAGACATGGACCCAAGTAAATGTAATAAAAGATAGGAAGATGCAAGTGGCATGTGATAGGTAAAGAATGTCATATGGAATTTAGAGAGTAAAAGCTCTTCCAGCTTGGGGAGAGAGCTGGGAATCTTGCATGGTGTAGGTAGCATTTCCCCTGGTCTTGCAACAAAATTTAAAATATGTATGTGCTCCAAGAAATTATATTTATTGTGAAGTACATTCAAAAATATATTTTCAAAGTGCAAAATATACGAGAAAGTAGATTAGTTTAAGAAAAAAGAACACCGCATAAAGACCCTAGAAAGCAAGATTTTAGACTCAGCTTTGCCAGGAGCTAGTTTGTGACCTTCAGAAGTTTCGTACTCTTTCTGGGCCTGAGTTTTCTCATCTGCAAGCTGAGCTGATAATAAATTATGTCTAAAGTCCTTTCTGGTGCTATCATTCAATGAATGTCTATATTCTAATTTTTTATGCTGATTAGACTTTTGTGGTTAAACGCAATTAGTTTTGCTATGTGCCTCACAATAAATGCAGCCTTTGGAATCCTTCATTATGCACAGAGGTAGTCATGTCTTATCGCTTAGGAGACAAATGAATTGTCAACTTTATTCTGAACAAAATGATTAGAGATTATGTGTCTGGAGGGGAAGAGTAACTCTTATTCAAAAGTGAAATAATAACTTCAGAATGTCTTGAAAAGACTATTGAAATGTTCTTTGGAGTCAGATAATTAAAGAAAGAAGACAGCAGGACTAAGTCCCCAGATGCAATGGAAACAGGAAATGCATAGGTCATTAAATAAATGGTATGTCATTAGTCCTGACTAGGTAAGAGGAGAAAAAGAGGAAAGAACATGCTGATATATTTTGTCCAGCTTACTGAATCCTGAGAAATGGCATTCAATCTACTGAAAGAAAAGCCTTAGCTAGTGAGCATGACGAGAATTTGCATACTTCCTTGTTGACTTAACACCTATTCTACACTAGTGAGGATATTTGCTTATAAGCTAAATGCCAACAAATGAAATAGCCCAGAATCAGGTAGGTGATAAAAACCCACTAGAAAACCCCTAGGCAACTTTATTTACCAGCAATGTTTTGCTTAACGTGGCTATATACCAGGCATATTCAGTGACCCTTATGGACAATGATGGAGTCACTCCCCACATTTCCATCAAATGACTCTTCAAGAAGCAAGCCTATGGATGTAACAAACCTCAAATTAATTTGTTATTTTTAAAAGTCAGTTGCTTCACTGCAATTTGAAAACACAGGAAAGATTCCCAAACAGTAGGTTGCCTCAAGCAGTAATGACACAGTATCTTTCCTTTGGAGCCACAGTAAAAATATGGTCTTCTCTCTGATCCATGGAATGAAAACAAATCAGAGGCAAGAGGACGTGTACAGCTCAGAGAACACCCAGGGGCTGGGCTGCCTGCTCTTCCAAGCTCACGCGCTGGTTTAGCTGCCTCACAGTGGGTTTGGCAGTTGAAGCAGCCACAACCAGCAGGGTCCAGGAGTAAGGAAAAATAGGACCAGGACACTTAGGGACTTAATTGGTCTGGGGCTGCTCTTAGATGAGTTTGTCCAGAAGGAAAGAAAAGAAAGCTAGGGTGGAAAACAGGCGGAGATAGAGGACGACCAAAGAGAGATCATTCAAGGTCACGATGGCTGAGAGGGACTCAAACCATGGTCCTGCTTTCTTACAGAATTCACTGGATGAAGATGGGCAGGGTTTTATTTTATTTGGGAGGGAGAGTGGCATGGCGAGATCCGGAGCTGCACAGATCTGGACTGAATGCCACCGACTGTGTGAGCAAATGATGTAACGTACAGCAAGTGCCTGACAGGTAGGTGACCCTCAAAGAGAGTTAGTTTTCTTCTTTCACACCTCGCCCCAGTCTATCTGTGTAAGGGCAAACCTTGCTGGTATTTTCCATTTTCACTACAACGTTTAAGAATTATCTTTCTTGAAAATATGTAAAGCACATGGAAAAGACAGTCTATGTTCACTAGATAGTAATGTATTTTTTAGGCTTTTCACCTACTTTTTGCTAAATGATGATAATACTTGCAAACTTGATTGTGACTTACCATGCATGTCCTAAGCACAGGACCAAGTGCTGTTCTGGAAATAATTCTCAAACTGAGGCTACAAGGCAGAGTGTGTTTTGATTCCTACGTAATGCACGAGGACAGCAGGCTTGGAGGGTTAAACAACTTGTCCAAGGTCACTCAGTAAGTGGCTGTGCCAGGATTCAGGCAGACAGTGTGGTGCCAGAGCCCCTCCTTGTTTTTAATCCCTCTACAAGGCAACCTCCCAATGAGCACATGTCAGTCTTTATTACGTGCGTGGCACCTAGATCTAAGACGTTAATCAGGCTAGAATGAACAGAAACACAAAAACACCTAAGCTCATTCACTGTCAACTTCAGAGACAAGATTTATCTTTGGGAAAGAGTATTCAGAGTGATTGCAAATCCTTAATGATACAATAAATTGATTGACCTGTAGTTGTCAGCGTCTCCCTGTTTCCTGCCTATGCTTAAGTTTCCAAAACTCAGCCTCAAAAGAAGCCACAGCTTAACAAATATTATCTTACATATTATCATTCACTCATTCCACAAAAGTTGATTTAGCTCTTGGTATGAACAGAGTATAGTTGAGCCTTGAGCAATGCAGAGGTTAGGGATGCCAGCTTCCCCCTTTTGCAGTTGAAAATCTGTTTATAACTTTTGACTCTCCAAAAATTACTAATAGCTGCTATTGACTGAAGCCTTCCTGATAACATGAACAGTTATTATACATATAGGCATAGGTTACATATGTTGTATACTGTATTCTTAAAACATAGTGAGCTAGAGAAAAGAAAATGTTATTTAGAAAAGCATAAGGAAGAGAAAATACATTTACAGCACTGTATTATATTTATCAATACCTCAAGTTTATGTCATCTGTTTACAAAATGAATCATCTGTCTGAAATGGTGGGCAACTGCAGCTGAAGACCTCAATGTATGGTACACATCGAGCAATTCAACTTTTTCTTGTGATGTCATGATTTTTCTCTGTTTCTATAGAGGCTTCCAGCATCTCCAGTGGCACTTCATATTGGTTCCATAGTGTTTATGATATCACACTAAACACAATAAAAAATACCCAAGAATTGTAAGAGATCACTTAATACTGTGATATGCAATTTACTGGAGAAAAAAACTGCTTACATGTAGATGATTAGCATCACGTGGTGTTTTAAGCGGATATTTGCAACACTGGCGCTCACTGCCATAGCAATGAGGGGGGGGCTATGAAATTATTACAGTAGTACAATATGCACTCTGGTTAATTTTATGCAGTTATAATTGAATATTGCATTTTTACAATTTTTTTTACATTTCTCTAGACTGTAAATAGTACCATGTATAGTCTGTGTTAGTGTAAGTTTTGATAAATTTTAACTCAAAGTACATTTTTTTTCATGAATAGCCAAATTTCAACCAATCACAAACAGCCAAACTTCACCCACACACAGGCAGCCAAATCACCACATCATGCCCAAATAAGGAGATGCCTCACGGTAGCCTATCAGATGATGTCTCTACTTTGCCTCCATGTTTGTCCTTTAAAACCTCGCTGCTCACCCTGCTGGGTGGAGCCCTCCGAACTGCTCAGAGCTCTAACTTGGGTGGGGCAAAGGCAATATATGTAACCTAAACATTTATACCCTTGTAATATGCTGAAATAAAAAATATAAATAAAATAAAATAGAAAAAGAAGCCATCAGCACGCAAGGATCAGTGAATGCTGAGGAGATGTGGGCAGGGCGCTGAGGGCATCTGCCATACCACCCATGTGCCTTTACTTAGGCTAGAGTGAGTCCATCTTTGCAACCAAGCAGTCTCTTACTAGAACAGTTCCACTAGAAAAGCCTTTGGTAGCAGAGTTTAATTCATAATATGTCTTTAAAGGAATAAATCTTCACTTCAAAAAATATATTTTTCATTCATTCTAACTGACCTTCCCCCTCCCAAGCCCCCATTGTCTGAATTAGTGTCATTTTATTGCATTACTGAAAGTTGATTCTACATTGTAAAAATTTCAATAAAAAGTTACAGGAAGGGAACTGAAATTGGACTTAAATCTAATGCGTCTGACAGTTTCCTTCACTAGAAAAGTCCCCTTTCATTAATTATTTATAGGCTAGTGACAGTACTGTATCATGAATTAGGATAGCTATACAGGCCATCCATCTCCCAAACTAAGAATTAATGACAAAGCAAGACCAGACAGAGGTGACTAGACATGCAACATGCAAAGTCTCTTAATGTCTGCTATTAAAAAAAATACCAAGAGGGATCGAAGTCAATGAGAAAAAAATAGTTTATTTTCCTGTTTTGAAAAATGGAACTGACTAAAGAGGCCAAGGCTCAAGTGTTGATAATTTATAGTCCTGCCTCAGCATGACTCTTGGTACTAGAATGCGAGCCGTCACTAAACACTGCTCCGTATTATTAAAGAAACATGTTAACCTGACTCCTGAATCAAGGGATAGACTTTATATGTTACAGAATAATGATATAATTCAAGACCATGCAGAGGGGAGGCTAGGAATTATCAGTGAGTAGGACAAAGCGTGGACTGTCCGTTTCTTCTGACCCTGGGTTATTCTCTCTTCTATAGTTAGTAACAGGGTTTGAATAAATCTACCTTCAAGCGACCCTGGAAGAAATACCTTTCACATTCTTTTGTCAAGAGTCTTTTCACAAAATAATTGTCCAGTCTCTCCTTCAGTGTCAGAGTGTAGAGTGCTACATTCTCTAGATGGTAAACATAGTAGACCTTGTTTGTGTTGTTTATCGTTCTGTTCTGTCCTAGGAGACAGCCCAGTGTTTGGAACTGAGGGCACAATCATATGTTTGTTGACTGACTAAACAAATGACAAGTGCTAGCCTTCCAATCTAGGGGAATTTTAGTTGGAGCAAAGATAAATAATGCTAAAAAAAGAACATGGTTTCCATAGCATATTTTGGAAACCAATTATGTTACACTGTTTTAATTCACTTATCTAAAGTCCTCAAGCATCTGAGGACTGAAAAGGACCTCAGAATGCAGTAGACTATTGTGGGTAAAGTGCTAGGCAGAAATTCAGGGGCTTGGGGTCCTAGAATAAACTCTGCCTCTAATTATATGGGTAATTTTAGATGCCTCACTTCTCTATTGCTAATTGAGGTCTATTAGCATTGATTCTTCCAGTTTTATTATGCCAATCCACCCCTCCTTACCATGCTAGAAGAGTCAGACATTATGAATTGCAGCAATGATCAAGACAGGGAAAGTCCCAGCGCTCAAAAGTTTAGCTCCAACCTACTACTAAACTGCTGGGCTGAAGGAGGTTCCTTCTGATTCTTGCTTTATTCTGTGAAATGGCCTATAGTGAGGTCTCCAGACAGATGGGGACTAAAAACTCATTTCGGTGGCCATTTCTATCTTCAAAGAGGATTCTTGGAGGGAGAGGCTTCTGGTGGCTTAGGCCTAACCTCGCTCCATTCAGCCTCAAGGCTTCTGATCACTGCTCCCGAGTTGGGAGAAGGGATGCTCTAGCTAAGTTTAATAGCTTGAAGGCTAGAAGTGGGTGAGAAACAACAATTTTCAAACTTTGAGCAGGTTATCTCTTTTTCTGGAAGCTGAGTTTTGGGTTCACCTTTGAGATCCTGTGGGGACTTTGGGGGGTAGGGGGAGGAAAGGGTGGGACAGGATCATGTTTCAGGCCTTTTGGTCTTAAAAAGCAAAAAACACTGTTATGGTGCAGTTTTGAGACTGGGAAAAAGTAATGTTCTGTATGCATCACAGTGGAAGATTTTGTCTATGGGCAGAGCTCTAGCTCAAATATCCTTCCTTTACTTTTTTTTTTTTAAATGAATTTTATCTTTTAGAGCAGTTTTAGATTCACAGCAAAATTGAAGGTACAGAGATTTCCTATCTACCTCCTTCCCCCACACATACATTGCCTCCCTTCTTATCAGTATCACCCACCAAAGTGGTATGTTTGTTACAATTGATGAACCTACACTGACACATCATTTTCATCCAAAGTCCACAGTTTAGTTCATTCTTGGTGTTGTGTATAATATATATGTTATACATG
Organism: Avahi laniger; assembly: GCA_963575035.1. NCBI lineage: Eukaryota > Metazoa > Chordata > Mammalia > Primates > Indriidae > Avahi > Avahi laniger. The sequence goes on from CAUYSK010081605.1 coordinate 82,174, forward strand.
TACATGACATGTATCCACCATTATAGTATCATACAGAATAATTTCACTGCCCTAAAGTCCTCCATGCATTTCCTGTTAATCCCTTCCTCCCCAATAAGCCCAGGAAACCACTGATCTTTCTATTTTCTTCCAGAACATCATATAGGTGGAGTCACACAGTATATGTAGCCTTTTGAAACTGGCTTCTTTCATTTAGTAATATGCATTAAGTTTTCTTCATGTCTTTTTATGGCTTGATAGCTCATTTCTTTTTAGTACCGAATAACATTCCACTATCTGGATGTACTATTGTTTGTCATTCGCCTACTGAAGGGCATCTCGGTTGCTTAAGTTTTGGCAATTTTAAATGTAGCTGCTATAAACATCTATATGTAGGTTTTTGTGTGGTCATAAGTTTTCAACTCCTTTGGGTAAGATAACAAGGAGTGCAATTGTTGGATCATATGATTAGACTATGTTTAATTTTATAAGAAATTGCAAACTATCTTCCAAAATGCCTGTACCGTTTTGCATATCCACCAGCAATGAATGAGAGTTCCCGTTACTCCACATCCTTGCCAGCCTTTGGTGTTTTTAGTGTTCTGGATTTGGATTTTTGTCTTTTTAATAGGTGTGTAGTGGTATCTTAATGTTACTTTAATTTGCACTTCCCTGATGACACAGGATGTGGAGCATCTTTTCGTGTGCTTATTTGCCATCTGTTTTCTTCTTTAGTGAGGTATCTGTTAAAATCTTTGGCCCATTTTTCAATCAGATTGTTTTCTCATTGTGAGCTTTAAGAATTCTTTCTGTGTTTTGGGTAACAGTTCTTTATCAGATATGTCTTTTGTAAATATTTTCTCCCAGTCAGTAGCTTGTCTTTTCATTCTCTTGACAGTGTCTTTCACAGAGCAGAAGCTTTTCATTTTAATGAAGTCCAGTTTATTAAATTTTTTTCATAGGGTTTACCTTTGGTGTTGTATTTAAAAATCATCTCTAAACCCAAGGTCATCTAGATTTTTCTATACCTTCTCAGAGTTTTGTAGTTTTGTGTTTTACATTTAGGCCTATGATCCACTTTGAGTTAATTTTTGTGAAGGGTATAAGGGTCTGTATCTAGATTCATTTTTATGCATGTGGCTGTCCAATTGTTCTAGTACCATTTGTTGAAAAAACTATCTTTTCTCCATTGTATTGCTTTTGCTCCTTTATCAAAGATCAGTTGACTATATTATGTGGGTCCATTTCTGGGCTTTCTCGTCTGTTCCATTGCTCTGTTTGTCTATTCTTTCACCATTACCACACTGTCTTGGTTACTGTAACTGTATAGTAAGTCTTGAAGTTGGGTAGTGTCAGTCTTTCAACTTTGTTCTTCTGTATTAACATTATATTGGCTATTCTGGGTCTTTTGCCTATCCACATAAATTTTAGAATTCCTTTGTTGATATCCACTAAATAACTTGCTCGGATTTTGATTGAGATCACATTAAGTGTATATATTAACTTGGGAAGAACTGACATCTTGACAATATTGAGTCTTCTTATCCGTGAAGGTTGCTCCATTTATTTAATTCTTTAATTTCTTTCATCAGAGTTTTGTAGTTTTCTTAGGTAGATCTTGCACATATTTTCTTAGATTTACTGCTAAATATTTCACTCTAAGGAGTGCTGGTGAAAATGGTATTCTGTTTTAAATTTCAAATTCTACTTGTTTATTTTTGTTATATAGCAAAGTGATTGGCTTTTGTATATTAACTTTGTATCCTGCAACTTTGCTATAATAACTTGTTAGTGCCTAGGATTTTTTTGTTGTTTATGCTTTTGAATTTTCTACATAATCATACCATCTGTAAACAAAGACAGTTTTGTTTTTTTCTTCTCAATCTGTATCTTATTTTCTTTTTTGATCTTATTATCTAGAATTTCCAGTACAATTCAAAAAGCAGCGGTGACAGGGGCCATCCTTGCCTTATTTCTAATCTTAATGAGAAAGCTTTCAGTTTCTCACGATCATCAGTATGCTAGCTTTAGTTTTTTGGAGGTATACTTTATCAAGTTAAAGACATTTCCCTTTATTTCTAGTCTACTGAGAAGTTTTTTTTTTTTAAATCATGAATGTGTTGAATTTTATTAAATGATTTTTCTGCATCTATTAATATAATCATGTGATTTTTCTTCTTCAGCCCTTGTGATGGATTGCATTAATTGATATTTGAATGTTGAACCAGCCTTACAAACCTGGAATAAATCTCACTAGGTCATGATGTATAATTCTTTTTATATATTATTGGAGTCAATTTGCTACTATTTTATTGATAACTTTAGTATCTGTGTTCATGAGAGATATTAGGTCTGCAGTTTTTTTGTTTTTTTTTTTTTAATTATAAAAAAACCCAATTGTTTTTTTATAATTAAATTTTTTTTTTTTTGTTGTTGGCCGTGGTGGGTGTTTTTGACACTATTTTTTTTTTTTTTTTTTTTGTTTTGTAAAAGCAAAATAAGTTCAATTTTTAAAAAGACTGGAAAGCACAACAAAGCCAAAAAACCAGGGAGAAAAAACCCACCCGTGATTACACAAAATGAAGGCAC